>JARGXW010000760.1:0-63429 GCA_029204085.1 Mycena sp. CBHHK59/15
TATTTTCTTGACTGACAACTTTCAGCAGACACAACTTTGTAATTTTTCAACTCTGAAAGATTACAACCTCAAAGCTGCAACCTTTAGGATGTTGTGTCCTGAGAAAGCAACTTCCAGTTTGGACAAAACACAACTTTTGGTGACCTCAGGTTTAACGGGTGACACTTTGGACATGCTCAGTCACAATTTTGAACTTAGTATATAAGAATTGTGAGAGGAAATCCTGTGCTCTGCTACAGCTCCTCAATTGGGAGGTGCTGCAGCATGAAATAATCACGGACACACAACCAGTGCACTGGGATTTGGCTAATGGTCTGTGATGCCATTGGGAGTTGAGAGTGTGCAGGGTATTCCCCAGGGAGGGAAGTTTCTTGGAAGATCCAGATTTGCCCATTACTGCCAGGCCAACAATTCCATTTGACAATGATCATACATGTGCTGTAGTAATTTCTGGGGAGCAGCATCAGCTCCACAGAAAAGAGTCCATTTCTGACCCAAAACATTGGTTAGACACATGTTATTTTGTTCTGAACATGGTTGTATTTAGATCCCATGGTTTTTACATCTGGGCAGACTACAGATGTTATTTCAATTGGATGTGTGGTATGGCTTGAAATTTTGAAAACCCTAGTCTTCAAAACATGTCTTGAATCCAGGATAATGCAAACAGGATGATAGGATTTCCATTTCAATGCCAAAGACAGAGATTTCAGGTGAATTCATACACCGACTGCAATGGTCCCACACTCAGTGTATGGAGTATGAGAGCCATACCATTAGCATGCAGATGCACTGAGGACTGCCACACAATATCTGTCAGTCCCTCCATTTCCGTTGTCAGCCATATAATCTAGGATGCCCACATTGCTGTGATTGGGCAAGCGGCACAAAGCCAATGCCACAGAAACATGAGACCAGAGTTGTACCGGAGTTGAAGGAGGACTTGACTCAACTGGAGTTCCATGTCGGTGCAATGTGTACTCTCAGAGTCAGGATAGAAGGCTCCCAGACATGACTTAATTATGACTCACATTTTTGTATATAAGGACTCATACTGTACTTGAATAAATCAGTTCAATTCCCCCCATCAGTCATCCTCACTAGTTCTACCTCACCACCTCTGCGCCCCATATCCTAACACACATTTTCTCCACTTGACAAGCCTTCAGCTGTCCGAGATCCATTCTCTTATTTCTGGCCTCAAAGGCTCTTCCAGACTGGAGTCAGCCCACCCTAAGATCTCAGGATTACGATTTCTAATATGGCTTGAACTTTGGCTTGTTCTAAGCACTATTGAAATCCAGTCTTTCGTTTTCCTGGGCCTACTTGAAGCTCAATCTCACTGGGATTTGATTCCCAGGCTCACAACTCAGAAATGGCCCTGAGTACTCCTGATTTCCCAGGCTTCCATAAGCATGTGAATCAGAAACAATTCCCTTGCTAGTGGCCAATGTACTTCTTACCATGGAGTTCTTGTTGCATGCATACTTTTGTATGATTGACCCTGATCATGACTCCATGTAATCAAGATGGAATATTTCAGCCCAAACATTCCAGCTAAATACATAAGCTTCTAAACCGATAGGAAAATAGTGGTGCACTCCAGAGACTAGGTTTTGAAATCAGTTCGTGAATCCAGAGGCACAATATGATGGAGGCAGCCCAACCAAATGAAAATAGAGAAGATCAAAGTTGTTTCCTGGAGTAGCTGTATATCACCAGAGTTGTAACCTAGGAAAGTTGCAGCCAGTTCAAGTTGCATCTCAGAAATAAATAAAAATCTGAAGTTGCATGTTGCAATTTTTGAACATGTCTAGTCTGAAGAAGTTGTTATCACAAGTTGTTGCGCATAGAAGTTGCAGAATCAACAAGTTGTAGTGGATTGAAGTTGTATCTGGAATTTGGGTGCACCTTAAGTTGTCTTCAGAGGCTGAAGTGCCTTATTTTTACAGGGTTCGCAGCCAACATGTAACGAGTGATGGATCACGAGTTGGCCATGTGTAACAAGCAAGTACGAATGAAAGGTTAAATGACTGTAAGTGATATGTATATATTCAACAGTTTTCACGAGGAAAAAACACTGCTCATGGTTTCAGAAAGATACACTGGTTCCATTTCCTATATTTTTTCACATCTCATTGCTGCTTTTTTTTCACATTCCCAGAACCCAAAAAAGACACTGCAGCAAATATTCACTGCCACCTGTTTGGTTTGTTTGGTCACCGATCAAAATGTGACATGGTTGTTCTTCTGTCATCATTGTTGTGACACCACGATTGTACCAACACTTGTGTTCTGCTTAGTGATGTGATGGCTCAGGCTTCAAGCCAGAAGCCAGGCCAGCCAAGCCATGGCTTTGTCAAGCCAGGCTAGGCCACAAGGCTGGCTTGGGCTGGCTTAGGCTTCTGGCTTCAGATTTTCCAAGCCAAGCCAGGCCGTCAAGCCAGGGCTTGAATACAGGAGGTCTAAGCTGTGTTCAGAGCATTATTTTTGGTAAAAATATTCCTTTGAATGATTATTTGTCTGTATCTGATATTCCACTCACTGATTCATGAATAATCCATTCAGGTTATTCTGATGATACTTTGTCGAGACACCAATCAATACCTATGTTTTCACAAAAAGCTCAAAGTGTGCCATTATGGCTCTGAAATTCACACTGTTGAGTAAGTGCAAACACTCAACTGAGATAGCACAGCTCACAGATAACCTATAGGAGGTATAGAAAACGAAAACATAATTGTGTATTATTTGGTGCGAGCCATGGCTCAAGCCTGGGCCAAGCCAAGTCAGGCCAGGATCCCTGGCTTTGGCTCTGGCTTGGGATTTCTGAAGCCAGGCCTAAGCCATGGTTTGCAGGCCAAGCCAAGCCAGCACATCATTAGTTCTGCTGCATTCCTCACCCTCCATGCCTGAGTCTCATGCAGGCGAAGGCTCCTATGAAGTCATCTCTGAAGGTGTTGAAGATCTGATAGAAGCCAAGGCCGGTCTGAGGGTAGAACACATTGAAATTGATGCAACAGACAAGGAACAGTCTTGCTTCAGGTTAGATCATCCTGCATGACAAGGCCTTCCCTACCCCATTGATTCAGAATCCAGATGTTTGAACATGTTTAACTGTGTTCTGAGAAAACATGTTTTCCCAGAATGCCAAACCTGAGGTTTGGGTTCGCAATTTCTTGAACCCTGAACCTGAACTTGGGATTTAGCCTCAGCTCGGTTCAGGTTTAAACCGCTGGCCTGAACCTGACTTCCTTACCACTAGGCATACCCCTGGGCAGTACTGTGGCATGCCCAGCACTCAGCCAAGGTGTAACAGTGGAAAAACATGACAGTGTTAACACTCAAACCAAAAGAAGTACTGAAGCTTACCTTTGTTTACATAAAGAGATATTGCCACAGATCAGAATATTCAACATCTCAGACTCTGCAGATTGTAAGTAAATCTATCGCAAATCAACCAGTGCAAGAAAACAATTACAGCTTTTTGCAGAACTTAGGATGTGGCCAATTTTTTTTTTTTTTTTTTTTTTTTTCTTCATTTTGAGCAGTTTTTGATTGTTTTGTTTATATCACTTGTTGCAGCATCAAATCTCATCTGTTCTCCTGGCATCAGGGCACATTTGACTTGAACATCCATGATGGCATCTTCAGAATTTTTATTTGGGCTTTCACATGAATTTCTAGCTCAAATACCAGTATTTTGTATATATCACTTGCAGCAAAGGATTGGGTGATCTTTCAACATCTCAGACTCTGCAGACAATAAGTAAATTTATTGCAAATCAACCAGTGCAGGAAAACAATTAACCAAACTGTGGCTTGCCTTCCACCAATGTGAGTAAGTGTGTCTCATGTATGTTTCTACAGCCAGGATTGGCTAGACAACATCCAATCAGTCTGGCTGGCATCAAAGCTGCAAAAACCCACTAAAAGAAGTTCCATATATCAGTCTTGAGACACTGCTCAGAAAACCGATGGATTACCTTCATTTGAAGGGATAATTCTATTTGGCACCCCCCCGTGCCAAAAGCACAGGGGGTGTTGCTATGTGGCAACCCTATGATTATGTAAACTACGATAAGATTCCCGATCTCCCCAATCTTCCCAAACTGGCTGTGGCTGTCCGCATGGGACAAAGCTTCGCTGCTTGCTTCAAGCAACAAGGTTTGAATAATAAGTAATAAAAAGGATAATTCTATTTGGCACCCCCGGGTGCTGCTATATCAAGAGGCGAGCGATCTCTGGATCGCAGAATTTGATCTGTCCACGTGAGTGCCACTGATGGACAGCGGCACAAGCCTCGGCCGTGATCAGATCAATATGGCAATGCTGCCGGCCGACTCCAAGCCGACTTTTCACAGCTGGCTCTCAAACGAAAAACTAGATGTAAAACCAACATGTATTCTTTTTAAACTATGGTATAAAATCTTCATCTGCGTCGTCTTCGTCACCTCCACCAAGATCGTTGGGATCAAGTGACGCCGTTGCGCAAGAGGTATGCACGATTCGATGGCGAAGTGGAGTACCAGCAGGCGACACTGCCAGTCGCTTCTCTGCTGTGCACCGACCAACCACTATTGGTTCTTGAAGCCGGGAATCTTCGCCTGGGGCCAGCCCAATTTTTGCGGTCAAAACCTCTTGGGTTTCAGTTGTGGCCGTGAGTTCCCAGCCAGGGTGATTACCAGCAAGATGAGCCGCCATATTGTACTTCCAATGGGTGTCTGGGCATAGTGTGCATCACAATGGAACATTGGTGCAGGGTTTTGCAGCTGTGTACTTCGAGGCCGCTGCGATTTGAAACTCGTACACCTCGTGACACGAGGATGCAGCTTTACCACTCCGGATGGCAATGGAACAGCCTCCATTAGACGTGGACTTACCACAGAACCCGCAAGGATAATTTGGAGACACCTAGAAAGTGTTCAATCGTGTCTAAAAGGCATGCAAAACATATTCACCGGTGTGATTACCTGGTCTTCTTCAATCCCGCGTTGAGAAAGGAAGATATGCCGGCCCATGTGGTTCTGACGATCTGGTCCCGCGACATCTTTCCCGCAGACAAGGCATTTTCTACGCCCATCTTTTGGGCTTGGAGCGGTCACCGTTGGGAGAGAAAATGAAATATGGGTCCGAGTTTGTTCACGGGAAGTATCCGAGTCCGTATCTGAGTCTATATCGCGTTAAAAAGGAATGAACCAATCTACGGAATCACACACCTTTCGGCTCGATCCAGGTCTCGTATGGGAAACTGCCCCCCTCTTTCACCAGGCCATACACAGGAATCTGTAACCTGATGTCATCGCTTGAAGCACGCACCAACAAAATTGCCTTGATTGTCTCGAGTTTGGAATTAGAAAAGATCCAGGTCGTTTCCATGTTTTCCGGAATGCCGGGTATATTGTTGGCGACATCTTCAAGCAAGCCTTCTGTCGGCATGAGGTCCGTGGATGACAGCGGCAACACCAGACGTCCGTTTACACAAATGCTGAGATGTCGTTGGAGTGCAACGGAGTTCGAAGTTGTTCGCTTGGCCTTGGCGGACTCAAATCCAACGAACTTCGTCGTCCAAGCCCAGCAAAGCTGGCCAGCGGGATCAGTAAACGGCACCAGAGACAAGATTTGACCCGTGACCTCGTATTTTGTATCAGGTAACGCAAGCTCAGCCATTGGAGCCGTATCCAGGAATGTCGGAGGGGATGTGGTGTGGGTCTTGATAACGGTGCAATGGAGAATGGCCACGGCAACTTGAGATGTATTTACGGCGACAAGGGTGGCGAACAAGCCTTCCAATTTAAGCAGATGCTGGTTGGCAGCTTTGTCGTCAATTTCGGGTGCGGAGTGTCGGTCCCAATTATCCCCACCAATTGAAAAGCAGTGGACGCGCAAAAGCCGGTCGTTACTCTTCCCTCGGTCGATATCAAAGGTCTGGTCCATAAGGGTGCGGAGAATACTCTTCTTATGGACCTTTTTCCCGTTGCCGGTGTCAGCGAGGTTGATCCAAACTGAGTGGGGTTCAGATCCGGCTCGATCCGCTTGAGCATTTTCCGTGGTCAAAGTTGCCGCCCCGTCAAACCCAAGAATGTCCGTCACGGATGGGGTGGACGACTCTTTGGTCGTGTTAGTTACAACCGTCGGAACGTCTTCGGGATCATCCAAGGAGGACCTGTCTGCGATGTCCTTCGAGACGCCGGGATATTTTCCTCCGTGTGGGCGCTGTAAATCGAAGCCCTTCCGGCGGAATAATTTGTTGAAATCCACTTCGTATCCGAATCGTTCCAGGAAAGCCACCGCCAACCGCACCCCTTCGAGTCAGCATAAACGGATGTCGCAAGAGCCAGCTGTGAGGTCGGCAACAAAATTCCTCGGAGACATGTGGTCGACGTCGCAACTGCGTCCCAACGCAAGACGCCTAGCGAGCTTCTCGAGATGCGGCATCCTCGCATATATCTGGTCTATACGGAGCGCTGATCCGAACCGTCGGCGCAGTTCATCGACAGCCATGTTAGGTGAGTGCCCGCCAATCATTCTCGACCTCCCAAACAGGATCTCGAGGACGTCGTCGCCAAGAAGGCATAGGAACACCTTAAGACTCGGATTTAGGACTTTTGAATGTGCGATCTTGAAGATGGCGCTTTTGACCATGCACTGAAGATGTCCATAGAGCTGATTCGGCATGAAGTCGGATCCGTGTTTAAGGAATAGTGCACATGCTAGGTGAGCAAATTTTACGAGTTGAATGACTTGCTCAGAGAGCGAGAGGGCGGGATTTATGAAGGGGTCCAGTAGCGCATCAAACATTTCACCGAGGATGCAGAGGGCGCGGTAGGTGTTGGCTTCTGCCGGCGTAAAATCGGAAGAATCAAGGGCGCGCAAATCCGCCATGAGGGTGAGGAGTTTAACGGTGGAGGGAACGTGCTGTGGATCTTTGGGATTTAGTAGTGCATGTATGCTTTCTCCGGACCAGTCGTGCCCTGCTAGGCGTTCCAGCCAGTGTGCGAGCATGTTTTTGTTGATCACAACCCCATTGGCAAGAATCCCCTGCTTCGAAGAAAGAGCTCGTCGGATACCTGAAGAGTAAATTAAGAACAGAAATGGAGGTTCGAAATCGCGGAGCATACATTTCCAGTTGTGCTTTGGATCAAACTCTTCAGTCAAGAAATCGGCGCTGGTGAACAAGTTCAGCCCAGGCAGCCCCGACACGTACTCGTGCAACGGATCTCCGGCCTTGACCTCTCGCTCCATACAGATAAGGTGCAAAGCAGCTGTTCGGTTTGGGTCTCCGTCGGATGCGATAGCGGCCAACGGGCTATGCATTACCTCGCCGTACAGGGAGAGCTTCCAGCCAGCGACCAACATCTGTAAGTTCATGGCGGCAGTTTGCCACGAACTGTGCTTGCACGTCGGCATCAGAAAGACCGGCTTTGCCCCGTAGTCTTTTGGCGCATGCCGTGAGATCGCAGCGACACTAAACTCCTTTCCAACATGAACACGACCATCACGAACAGCCTTGGCAACAGCGTGAACTGCGCCGAGGTCAGAACCCATTTTGAAAGTTTCCAACTCGGCGGGGGCATGTTCACATAGTCCAGCTATTTCGTCTGTTGCCTCCAAATAGCAAAGACGGCCATCGCCAGCGATCTCGTCCTGCGAAAGTGTGTGCAAGACCTTGCCGTACTCCCCGACATTGATGTCCTTGAAAAGCATTTCGATATTTTGCAGGATGTCTCGCATCTTCACGTTACCAACAGTGATACGGAGGGACACTTTGCGGCGCACATCGGCAATGGTGAAGCGAGTCGGGAGCGCAAGGGGAGATTTGTGGAGGGCGTGCAGAAGTGAATCTCCTCCGTATTCATAAACGAGGGTGGCGAGGTCCTTGTCAAGGCTAGTATAATTTTTTGGATGATATAAATCCTGGATTGCGAGCGACACCATTTCTGTAGTTTTTGGCGCACTCCAACCTTCTTTTTTCGCCGTCGAAAGGAGCCGCGGAAGGCCGGGTACATCATTGGTCGAGATAATATTGATCAAAGTGCGAAATGACTCGACGTGTTTGTGCGTGCGAAGCAAGTACTTTCGACAGTTATTTGTCTGAGGAATGACATGGACGGTAATATACATTTCTCGATCGCACATTCGGCATACCTTTAAGTGTTCTTTTCGAAGCTGCTTGAAGACATCATTCAACTTTTGTGAAATCTGGTCATGACTGAGGCGGCTAGAAGATTTCTTCCCGGGAAACTCTTGTGCCCATGCACGGACAACATTTACTGAACGCCCCAGACCCAGACACGAAGAGCAGCCTGCTGCGTGGCCTACGCGTGACCCGGTGCAGCATTTGGATCGCACGCGAATCACAGATGCTATCATGTCTATGGACAACAGGTTATAACCGGAGTCGATTCCGGAGCCGGGGCTGTGGATTGAGAATGGATAGGAGTCGAGAATCCAGTTGACAGTCCAAGAAAAATTAACCCCCGTACACACTTGGGCATGGTGTTCGGAGGAGGTTCGTTCAGGCGGGTGTAGAGAGACCTGCACCAAAAGAGGAGTGGTCTCTGTGCAAACCGTCAGCTCGGCGGAATAAAATGAATTGGGCACAATAAAAAACTCTCACCTTCCGCGGGCAGACACTTTGATCCTTGCATGTGCCGTATTATGGGTCCTGAGCCCATTATGAATCCGTGATTTACATATTGATGGCATCGAGTGCAGAGAACTGCACGGGTTCCCTCTCCAGCATTTCCCACCTCGGAAGGTGGAGGCTGATTCTCGATGTCAAGGGAAGTTGATGGAAGAGATTGGTGTATACGGAAGGTGGATGTGGACGTGTTTTGCCAAGATGTCGACGCGTTTTGCCAAGATGTCAAGTCGGACGTGTTTTTCCAAGATATATTTCCATTATTTGACAGCGGGGCATTTACAATATGAACAGAGTTATTAGCCTTCCATCTTGGATGCTGCAGATTTGCGCTGGCACGCGCTGAATTGGTGGATGAAAGCCAGACGCGCTTGACGCGTCCGTCGTGGTGGTTAGTTGCAAGTGTTTGGCCAATTGATGGCCGAATCGACGCCGCTGACTCGGACCCTCCTGATTTGGGGGGTAGGTACCCCGTGGGAAGATATCCGCGATAAGGAGATCACACGCCTCTTGTGCTATATGGCACCCGTTAATGATTGATTGATGGATGACGGAAGTTTGATGGGCAGTCTCGGCTAACTGCGTGTTTGGCTCTCTTTGCTACATGTCATCATGCCGATTCAAGGCTGATTCTATTCTCACACTTACGAGACATAGTCACCGCCTCAAACCGGGAATCACCTCATACTGCTTATTGAGCGAGCTGCAGAGGAAAAATTGCCTGAGGCTGACCGGGTTAAGATCCGTAACTGGATTGACGAGCGAAACCCAGCGAAGCTCGACATTCCTCGCCTTGAGGCCGTGTACCAGAAAATAGTCGCAGACAAGAGGCTGACTAAATCTGATCTCGCATTTTTTAAAACCTCTGCTCCTGTTCCTGGTGCTGTCCCTGCCACTGGTCCGAGGCCTATGGCCCCCCTCGCCCCTGCCACGGAGGCTCCCACTGCACGTCGGGTCCTGCGCATGATTCCCCCCATCGGTGATGACTCTGGCAAGTGTGGACCTTTGCTTGAGGAACTTCAGTTGCTTTCAAAGGCCAAGGGTGACTTCTTCAGTGTACGAGCCTCTCGCTTTTTCTTTGCTTCTTTTTTTTCCCCCCGTACTGATACCTTTTTATGTCAGGTTTGCTCAAAGGTCATGATGTTCGTCAATGAATGCCAGAAAAAACACCCCCAATACAGCGGCATCCCATTCCAACCCTTCGGCACCATTGGGGGCCTGATCCACTGTAAGCCACACAGTGCATTCACCATTGGGCTGGCTGGATGGCCGGAGGATAATCCGGTGGGTATGTCCGTCGAGGACTGGGCTAATAATCATCCATGGCATTGTAATGTCATGGTTCTTATGCATCCCCCCCACACCCCTGGCAAGAAAGGTCCAGGGAAAATCCTTCTCGTCTGCGAGCCGAACATCACAGATGTTGAGGCAAGGGAGCACAAGGCTGAAAATGTACTCAAAAGTCGCATGGTCGAGATGCTCAAAGAAATTGGCTCCAGGGTGAAACAAGTCTGGGTCAATAATAAGTGCCCTGACCGCAACAATGACGGTATTTGTCTCACGTTGGCATTGGAGTGGATGGTCGAGCTTGTGGATGGGGGTGAGAAGGGGTTGGGTATTCAGAGGAACCGCGATGGGGAGGTGATAGCTGTTAAGGAATTTCGTATGATTGATATGTAGTAGCTTGTACTTGCAAACAAGTCTCGCTCCAGACATCAATGAAAGTGTTGGCATCATATCGATGTTGATAATAGAAAATCGTAGTGTGAGCCCAAATCGCACAGTATATTCACGTGGGCCAAGGAATTAAAAGATTCAATGGCACGAAAGTGAGAAACTCACTCGAAAAAACTAAGGGTATTGTAGAAGCTGTGGTACAGAATAATCGCCAGTACCACGCATAATTGTAAAAAAACCCGTCATGTGAGCTCAAAGCCCGCTGTATTTTCGCATACACCTAGGAAACAAAAGAATGAATGGTACTTAAGTAATAAACACACTCAAAAAAACTGAGGGTGTCATAGAAGCCGTGGTACGGAATAGTCACCACTACCACGCATAATTGTAAAAAAACCCGTCATGTGAGCTCAAAGCCTGCTGTATTTTTGCATATGCCTAGGAAACAAAAGATTGAATGATACTGAAGTAAGAAACACACTCGGAAAAACTGAGGGTGTCATAATAGCATTAACTGTGGTTAAATCAAATCTCACTTTCCTAATTAGGACAGTGGCATTGAGTTCCTAATTGGGACTCGGAAATGGAACTGAGTCATACCACAATCAAAAACGATATGGCACCCAATAATAGTATTCCACGACATAAATCAAATGGAAGTGTACCAACTTGATAAATGAGGATACAGTACTTGTTACTGCATTGAATGCAGAGTGGGGCAACTCGTACGATTATGGCCGACTTAATGGCATGGAGAGCATCGGTTTTGACGCCTTGGAGCACCATTGCTTTGAGACTGATCTGCGACCTGGGTTCTCGACCCCCCATCCACTTTACCAGGTCTTCCAAGAAACGGGGGAATTCTAGGTAGACAATTCAAATGCAATCCCGACTTTGAAGCCCCGGTCTACACTGTTGACAACAGAAATTGATTCTCCACATCCTATCACTCATCCTTAGCTCAGTTAACAGCCCCGATGTGTCTGAGACCGCATTGGATTCAGATTCAAGGAAAATATCATAGTAAGATAGACTATTTAACCTCCTCTCTCCCAAGGACAGCTCTTTCGATTGTGCCCTATGTTATGACATCTGGAACAACGATTTTGACGCCTTGGAGCCGCAGCTCCTTGGGACTGATCAGGTGCTTGAATCCTAGCCCCCCCGCCTTGAGGTCTACCTTCTGTTGCCCCAGTTAGCCTTTGACTCAAGGGCCTACCTTTGCAATTAATAATTGGTGGATCGCGTATTTTCTCACTTCTGCCTTCATCTTCGGGTGCCTGTCTGTGTCGAAAAATTAATGGAACAGTCTATCTAAGAAATCATCGGTGCTTACTGTACTTGTTCCAGTCTTGTGTGGAGCTCATCGAGCTGCTCCTGTGTCTGAACTCCACTGATCAGCGACCGCAAATCGGCCTGGATTGCAGTGTAGACTGCGCGTTGTGGGATTGTTCGAGTTGGAGGTGCTGGAGTTGCATTTCTAGCGAGAATGGCCCTCGAGGAAACTGGGTTTGCGATAAGTGGCCCAGGGAGAGACAGAGCAGAAAAACGGATGCTGTGGCTGGTCTGTTTCTTCAAAGTAACTGTCTGGGTTTGGCGAACGTCCAGAGCAGGGTTTTGATACCATCTAATATCCAATATTAGATTGAGACTGGTCAATGGAAATGAAAAATTGGGCGCACCTGGCTCTGATCAATGAAATATGAAAAGGGAGCCCAGGTACTTTAACCCATGCCACAAAATAGTGGCGACAAATGAGACCTAAATTTGTGCCCATACAGCAGTCACAGAGGTACCGGCCGTCAGGAAGTAGAGAATATGAGTTGCCCCGGTCTCTGTGTGCGTGATTTTGAGGAGATGAGAAGGAACCAGCCCCTGCTCTCGGACAAGGTGCAGCAGGAACCTTGTCTCAATATAAGCATTATCATTAACGAAGTCATTCCTTGATCGCTGAAGGAGTTGCAGGAACATCAGATGACTGAAGTGCAATCATCATGCGCGACTTACCTGCTGTTCATTGTCTTGCCATTCATATCCAGGCTCAGAATCATTGAGGGCTATCGCATACTCTGACTGACACAGCTATTAGTGCCAAAGAGCGAAGGAGAGGCAAGGATAAAAGCTCACCCAGCCATGTACTCCCTCAGGCAGCTGAAGAGCGGTAGCGTCGTAGAACATTGAGAGTTCATCTGTTTGAAACAGGTCTGCAGAGCAAATGGCCCTACATACTGCCGCAACAGGTCCAGAATGGTCTTGAACAATAACTCGAGTTGGCCAGGATGTTGCTTCCTGGAGGACTGAAAAACCCATCAGCAAAAAGAAATTCAAGCTGGAAGATAAATTATTACTTCTCGGACGCGAATGTTCTCATCCCTCTGCTGCTCTAGTGTTCGATCATTCAGTGCATTAAAAACCTGGAAAAGTGTCTTCTTTGGTCCACTGATGGCTTTCGTGATGCGATTCTCCACCTCGACACGGCCATTTGTTCGAATTCCTGCCGTAAACACAACGCTGATCCATGCCCATGCCCAACGATCACGAACTTGGTAAAGATCATGCAGGTAGATCCTCGCAGTTGGATATCTTCCGACAAGGGCCCGCCACTTCGTCTTGAAGTCCTCAGGTGAAACTGCCCGATAACATGCCCAGAAATCCTGCAGGAAGTTCTGCCAGTCACCAGCTAGGCTTCGCAACAGGTTCTTGTCGACGTTCTCAAGGAGATGAGACAGACAGTATAGATGGAAAGTAAAGACCAGGACAAGAGAGGCGGCTGCGATCAGAGCTGGAGACCGGTCGGAGATGAGAACTTCAGGGTGCACATCACCTGAAGCTTTAAGGTGACAACGAAATATCCATGCATGTGTCTCTGTATCTTCTTTTTTCTGGAAAGCATACCAGCCATTGTGAGAGCGTCCATGCGAGTCGATGATGATCCCTATCGATAATGGATACTGCTTGTCGTTGCGATTGTAGGAGTTATTGTTAATGAGGATATCTGTGTAACGGCCTGTAAGTTGCGCTTGAGCAGGGGACTGCCACCAAATAGTGATGACAACGTTCTCGGAGTCCATCTGCACAGAATAATCCCAACCTGGCTCTGTCCGGTTCTGCTCCTGAAGGGAGGCGAGAATAGCTGCAATATCCCCACCAAGGGTGTCAACTTCTTGGTGTGCTTCCTTCCAAGCGCGATTCCGCATGTTGGAGATTTGCCGAGGCTCCAGTGTATTATCAGGGAACTGAGACTTGAGGACCTCCTGCATCTGCTTTCGTGAAAAGGAGTCTGAAAACCGTCCGACAACTTCCCGATGTGCTGCCGCTGGCAGTCGCTGCACATTGCCACCCTCTGGAACATGGTGATCAAGGTTATGCTCTGCATCGATAGTGGTAATGTGCCAGCGCTGACGTGGCCTGGGCATTCAACAGAGATTAACGTGGGCATGACAGTCCGTTCTCCCAGATTTCCCATGCCGATGGTCTGAGGGATCAATGTCGATGAGATGGGTTTCTTTCGGATCGCGGTATCGATTGCAGCGTAGAGTTCGCTTCCTGAGCACCCCGTTATCATCTTTATGAGACTGGCCGAGGATCCACTTGTGCCCCAGAGATTCCTGCGCCTGAAAGACAGCTGTGATGCCCTGTCCAACGGTATCGTAAACATTACCCTTCCTAATCGGGCCGAACGCAACCAGAATCTGTCGCGCTTGTTTGGGCGCAGAATAGACAAGACCAGGAGCAGCAGACTCCGTTTTTGGTTTCCTGTGTGGTGGAGATACCAGGTCAATAGAGACATGTTCAACCTTCCCTGAACTCAGAGGAACATGTTACGTTTGATGCTAGGGCGGAATGGACTCAGGAGCTCGTTGATCTCCTGCTTCGTGGCAAGACGAGGGGGTGTGCAGAGATCGACAACATCTGGGCTGCATAAATCTAAAACTTCCTTCTTGATACTACGCGGCGGTGTTTTAGGTGGGGGCAGAGGAGAGTTGGGAACAATTATGGTTCCGGTGTCATTTCGGTCTCGTCTGGCAGGCAGTGGTGGTGGAGGAGAATCAACGACGATTATAGTCGGAGTATCTCGTCAGGCTGGTTGTGGTGGAGGGGTATCAGGAATGATGATGGCCCCAATGTCATCTTGTTGGTCAGTGGAAATGGGGGGATTACAGCGGTTTACAGTGCCTCCGCTCAAGTCAAATGAGAAGTTGAATGTGGAATTGAGAGTCAAAGCTGACAGCTGGGAGATATGAGGGACAGGATTAGGTGCCCCTTGTAGTCCTTGTAGTACAAACGGTGTGGCCAAAGACGATTTAACAGTAGAGGAATCAGAGGTGGAATTCAGTTGATTCTCGAGTTCAGGAAAGATCACGGGCTGTTGCAGAATACTAACTGCCCAATCGAAGATGGGGTGTTGTAACTAGTTTGGAATCGAGACTAAGCACAATAGAATATTGGATGAGAAAGGCGACGTACATTGGCTGAGTGCATGTCAAGATTGAAGTCCCTATACCCAATACCAACATCTGCGATGAACCCCGGAACCTCTCCATTCCCCACAAGAGTGCAAGGCGTAACCCAGTCGGAGTAAGTCTGAATCAAATAAAATAAGGATATGTGCTATGCTTATAAAAGGCGATAATACTTACCGTTGTTTTTCGCCGAGCGAGAAGGTGATAAAGAAGCAACTCACGTAAAAAAACATTGCGGAACTGGGCCGACTGTGTCGAGCGCCAACGAGGAGTGCCCAGACCAATGCGGAATTCCACAAAGTTCATTGAGGCAATTCCACAGCTACCACCGCCGGCCAAAGTTGTTTGTCTATCGATGAGGCCTGCCTCTATATGATTCTGATTCGGAGACGGCTCATAGTTTCGAAGTCCGGAAAATGCCCAGCGGAGGATGGGCAGAATGTCCGGGGCAGCAGGAAGGTGCAGAGAGTCGCCATGCTCAAGATCGGTGATGGACACCTTGCAAATGGAGGAATAATGGGATGTCGTCCATGCTACAAAACCAAGCATGTCAACATTGCCGCTGCGGATGCGCTGCCGCAACCAGACGAGGTTTGGACTGTACGGTGCATTTTGCAGGGCCAAGAGCTTGCGACAGTCATTCATGAAGGACGTCGGGAGAAACAGAAAGGAAGGCTCTTCACTGAGGAAGGCAGCAGCTCGCCGAAAGTAAGTCAATTCGGCTTGGGCATTGAGAACATCCTCCATTGCCCAGCGTTCATTGAGCAAGCAGCCAAGCGCATAAAGGGGTGCCTGAGTGACATGAAAGCCGGCCAGATGCTCAGAAAATTTATTGAGCTTAAGCTCCTCAATGAGATTGGGGAGGAGAAGTGAATAGGACACTACGTGATCCAAGAGACTGGAAGCAGCCTGGAGGTTGTAGGCCTGGTTGTTTACGCTCATGATGAGGCATATCTGATACACAGTGAGGGTCGGCCATTTGTATTCAAATATGACACACACTTTTGACAGATGGTATCGCACAAAGCCTTCACCGAGCTGAAGGCAAATCGAGCGGGCACCCTCCTGGTGGAATGCCAATCCACAACCTGCGTGATTGGGAACATGTCATCCAGACATGGAATGGCTTGGCTGTGGTCAAGATTATCTCTGAAATGGTGGTCGGCTCTGTTCCATCAAAGAGCCATTTTTTGATACTGTTTTTAGGCAGGATACGAGGAAGCTGATTGTTTCAAATGATGTCGGTGGCGCCAGCAACTGTTATGCTGGCAAAGTATTCGGCAGAAAACCGTGTATGCGGGTGGGGAGTCGTATATGCTGCAAAGGACATGGTGGAAGCAAAAAGGCAAAGCAGATAACAGGCATGACAAGGTGCAATTTGCGTTGTGGTTACCGATCACCGATCGAGATACTCTACCTTTTCAAATCGACAGGGGGTGTGACCCGTGACTCGTTGAAACATTTTGACAATTTGACATCAGCTAAAAATTTCCGTGACAAAACCGGAATTTTCGACAGATTAGAGCTTTCACAGTGGTTTGGGCAAATTTCAGAGGTCTGTATCATATGGTCAATTCGACAACTGCCTTTGTGACATGTAATCCTGAACCGATTTCGACACCGACAACCCTGTGATGCGTGACTGTCGAATTAAAGGTACAGTGGTAGGTTTCAGGAACACCTGAAAAATCAAGTGGGACAGAGGATTGCAAGCTTAATTAATTAGCCTGAAGTATTGCATTGTTGGTGGTCTTCCCCGAATACATGCCAGAAGGTCGCTGAAGGCGACATCGACTGACAGGAAACTTAGTTTGGTATAGGATCACGATTCATCCGGAGATCAGATCTGAGATCTGATGGCAGCAGCCGGTCCGAAAGATAAGATCACGTGGGGTTGCCAAATAGAAATTGGTTATATGGCAACCCCCGTACTCTTGGCACGGGGGTTGCCAAATAGAATTATCCCATTTGAAGAGCTATTAATGCCAATCAAAAGATCGAAGCCAAACCCAGAGACTACAAGCCAAAATTTGACTTGTAACTTGAGTAAAGTGGGACTATAGTGAAGCTTAACAATTAGGCCAAGCCAAAACTACATAGAACAATGATAAACCATTCAGCATGGTGAACAAGTGCCCAGAAACAGTGGAGGCTTGGAGAACTATTGGAAATTGAGTGCCAGTTTGGCGCCAGTCACTACATGCAGTTGAGCAATTGAGCTGAGACAGAAACACAAGGTATAGGCCATTCGAGGTCTCGACATCGAACCTATGGGTAAAAGGTTGTCATACACTCCCTTATACACCTTACCAGAATCCTTGAATCTCATCTGGAGGTGATTTAGAAAGGATTCAACAATTTGGATTAATGAGGATTAATGTTCCCTTCACTTAGAGAATCACAGGGATTTACAGCTCTTTGCAGAACATAGGGTGTGGTGATTTCTTTTCCATTTGAAATGTTTTGATCGTTTTGACCAAATCACCTGCTGTGGACTCAATTCGGGGTGTGGACATCTGAAAACTATATGGAGGGAGTTGCAATGTGAATCCAGAGGGCATGATGTCCTCAGTTTTTTTCTACCGACCTTATAATGAATATAATACAATATTATGCTATTTCCACAGAGATCTCCTGCCGCGCAAGGAGGTAAGACTCTAAGAGTAGTATCATCAGAATAGACATACAACTATTCTGGAGGGCACATCAAAGCCAGAATTCATTTATCACCCCTCCAGCGTGTAAATGATGTGCTTTTTGGTCAGATTTTGATTACTTCAACCAGATCAGCTGTTGTGGGCTCAATTTTGGGTGTGGACATCTGGGAACTATATATGGATGGAATCGCAATGCGAATCTGGAGGGTGTGACATCCTCGTTTTTTTTCTACTGCCCTTATAATAAATATAGTACAACATTATGCTATTTCCATGGAGATCTCCTGCCACACGAGAAGGTAAGACTCTAAGAGCCTGTAGTATCATCAGAATAGACATACCACTATTCTGGAGGGTGTTTCGAAGTCGGAATTTTGACCCCCCCAGCATGTAAACAGTATGTCTATTCCGATGATACTACGGCTCGTAGATTCTCACCTTCTCACGTGGCATGAGATCTCCATGAAATTAACATAATGTTGTATTATATTTATTGTAGGGTAGGCAAAAAAAATCTGAGGATGTCATGCCCTCCAGATTCGCATTGCAATTCCGTATATATAGTTTTCAGACATCCACACCCCGAATTGAGCCCACAATGGCCAATCTGGTCAAAATGATCAAAAATGTCTCAAATGGAAAAAAAAAAAATGGGCCGCACCCCATGTTCTGCAAAGAGCTGTAATCACATACAGAATCCTATGGAGAATCACTTTTCAAAAAGGGACAGTCAGAATTGAGTGTGATTCTCACAGGATTCTGACTAATTCTGATGCAAAAGAATTCTGAGAATCATGTCAGAATCCTTGTCTGAATCCTCTCAGAATCACACCTGAGTCCTCTACTCTGACTGCCCCTATTGGGCATGGAGTAAGACTGTTTTGTACACCCTTTGGCTCGGCTTCTTCGCTGCCATCCTCCATCAAATTGAGCTTGGTCTCGCCAGAACTTTGGTGTTTTCCCCCGAAATTGCTCTCTATCAGCAGGTGTGCCAGTCTAGCACCCCCTAAACAACCGTGCACCATTCAATTCTCTTGTATGCTGCTTTATTGTCCTGCTTATCAGTGCATATTAGGGCAATCAGAGTAGCTGATTCTGGGGTGATTCTGCGACGATTCTGCAAATAGTGTTGTTCAAAGTTGTTCTGATTTGCTCCTGGTTGTGCACCTACTCTGTTTCCTACTTGTTTCCCTAGTCCAACCCACAGGAAAGTAACAAGGAAGCTAGCAGGGAGAAGTAGGAGCCCCAAGGGCTCCTGGTGCTCAAAAAGGGTCCTGTTTGGCTCCCTACTGTATGGACATGTAGGGAGGCAACGGTCACGGTCACGATGAGGTCCGTTGTGTTGCCTAAATTCCTACGGGTCACGGTCACGGCGAGGTCCGTTGCCTTGAAAAAATCGTGACATAGTGGGAAAAATAAAAATAAAAATAATCACATAGGATAAATGAATAAAAGACAAGCTATGCCATTAGATTAGCCCATAAAAGAACAGAACTCCTTGGAAAAGCAATTTACAGTGGGTTTTTGGCCTAGAAAATTGGCCCTCCGTTGCCTTTTTTGGCAACGGTCCTGGTCACGATAGTGTTCGTTGCCTAAAAAATAGGCAACGGACGTGTCACGGTCCTGGGGGCCATTGCCTCCCTACATGTCTGTACAGTATTCACTCTCCTGATTGCAATTTGAGTGTGGTTTTAATCAGGAAAACTTTCCTGGTCATCTCCTGGTTGAAAAAATGCTTGAGGGGGGGGGTTTCAAAGTTGCTCCTACCTCATTCCTGTTGGTTTCCCTGTTTGGCTGCTTTTGTCAAATTTACTGCCCAATTGGCAAAATGGAGCAAAAGGGGATGCAAACAGGAACTCAAACAGGGCCAACTTTGAATGGCAATAATGATTCTGAGGTAATTCTCGGAATTGATTTGGGTCAGAATCGTGGGACAATCACCCCAATCTTGACTGCCCCGATTCAGGATTCTACCACCAACAGTCAAATAACTCATTGAAGCAGAATATAAAATAATTCTTGGATGAGAAAGCTGCCTGTCATATGCTAGGGAATGCTCCAGATGAGAAACTCCAAAAAACTGGGAAGAATCAGCAACAACTGGGGGAGAACCGCAATAAACAGCAGATGAAGCTTAGAAGGTAAGTAATTTTGCAATGAAATAAGACTTTGTGATGAAGTTGAATCAGAATCAGAATCAATGTAGAATCTCCTCTGGAGGAGATTCTGCAATTCGAGGAGATTCTATGACAGTTTGTTTGTCCAAATATCCATTTTCGGCGCGTGCACACTAAGCATGTGCACAACCCCAAATTCAGTGCATGTGCGCTGTGAGGCTGCACTATGTTTGCCCACCATTGCGACATCATCCGCGGTGTAGTCCGACCAGTGACCAGGATCACTCCGCCACACTCTGTGATCGTCTACAACCTAGTTTGCATCGTCTGCTGGCCCCAGAGTCTGACTACGACCGTGTCCGATGAGCAATTACACCGTCCACTGGCGCCAGGATCATTCCGCCACACTCTGTGATCATCTATACATCGTCCGCTGGCTCCAGAGTCACTCTGCCACGCTTTGCAACTGTCTATGGCCGAGTCCGACCCACCGTCCGCTGGCTCCAGGATCATTCCGCCACACTCTGCGATCGTCTACAACCTAGTTTGCATCGTCCGCCGGCCCCAGAGTCTGACTACGACCGTGTCCCATGAGCAATTACACCGTCCACTGGTGCCAGGATCATTCCGCCACACTCTGTGATCATCTTTACATCGTCCGCCGGCTCCAAAGTCACTCTGCCACGCTTCACGACTGTTTACGACCGAGTCCGACCCACCGTCCGCTGGCTCCAGGATCATTCTGCCACACTCTGCGATCACTTTCGACCCAGTTCACATCGTCCGCCGACTCCAGAGTCACTCCACCTACAAGAAACACACCACGAAATGTTTCTGACATGTATGCAGTCTGCTGGCTATGGTTCTGCATACTAGGAAATCAGTCCGCAGGCTCATACAATAATTTTGCACAGCTGGGAGGGAGAGCGGGAAGAGGGGGGCCTGTTCCCGATCGTAGGAAAGAGGAATGGAGTCATCGGAATAAGGGAAAATCACATGGTCTTTAGAAACAGTATAAATACCACTCACTGTATCTGGAGAAAATATCTCCGAACTCCCCTGCCTTCTGCTACTGTCCTAGACTAGAGCAGAAAAGTAGGAACCTGCCAATCTATAGAGCTCACTGGTCACCAGGGGCTCTCTTCTTTACTCATCCTCCATTCTGAACAAGAATAATCCCCGGAAGCGTTGTCCTTTAGACCCTTCACAAAAACTCTTCGGTCCTCTCCAGGTCCTGAGAGGCACTGTCCACCAACAGATTTTATACCGTGAAGCTCCAAAAGAGCCCCAGTACGGCGCCAGTTCTTGGTACAGATCCAATCTGACCCCGAACGACTGCGCGGAAACAAATCAATTACCCAGATCCATTCTCCGCTTTAGATCCTGCCAACAATATTAGTGTTTCGAAGTGTGCGGACTCTCCGAGGAGCCATCCACATCCTTCACGTAGTCTGTTGAAGCATCTGCCTTCTACATTTAATCATTCGCAGTACTGTGGAGCGCGATCGGAGACCTGCGGACATCATTTTTCCGTTTGCTTTCAAAAGCAGACAGTGTCCATTCCATTAAAAGAAACCCTTAGAAAACTACACATCCTTGGAGGCTTACAAAGCGAACCCGCATCGCGACGAAGGCTTTTTAACAGCTCTGCCTGTAGAACGGAATTCGCTGTCTATCCTCCAAGAAGGCCCCAGATTCGTATCAACATATCCGGTGAAGGATACAGGTCTAGAAAACTTCCTACACGAGTGGAGACGATTCCGCCGTGTACCAGTAGTGTGAAACAAATATTATTGGAGAATCCGTACCCCATCGGACAGATCATAACTATTACACTACCCAACTAACTTTAATCCACACAGGAAATTTTAACAAGCACAAAACCGAAGCCCTCCATCACAACTGAAAGCTGTAAACTCTATTCCCTCTAGAGGACGAACACTACTCTACTTGCAAATACTACCCTGCATCTAGTAGAACCGCAGTCCACACCACATCTGGAGCCCACCGCGAGGGGAAAATTTACAGCTGGAGACCAGGAGGCAGAAGTCGCTTAGAGAGGCAAACCTCACCACTCCTTCCACCTCCCAGTCTCTTCTCGGAAACAGGAATCCACGACGGAATTTACAATAGGAACTCCTCCTATCAATAAATCAACCAGGCAGGGAGACTTCACCAGGACCATCCACCTTAAACCTGGTCCGAAATCGATCCCAATCCGACTTATCGGACCTCACTTCTCCACTCACGGACACATCGGAAAATCCATTTTTAGGACTACTGGATGCCCCACCTTCCAACTCAATGAGATTACCTTCCACTACTACATTATCCACGAGACCCAGTCTTTCCTCCTCGGGCTCAAGTTCCAACGTACCAGGGACTATTCTGCCTCGAACCAATACAGTTCCACCACCCGGAAATACTCCACCGAGACTGACAACAGTCCCACAAAGGAGGATGCCACCCAAACCACTTCCGTCCAGAAGCAGCAAGAACGCTCCAACCTTCGACGGAAAACCCCTTACCCTGTACCGATACTTCGAGGATGTTGAAGAAACAGCATTGACATCGGAACGAGATACGGACGAGGATCAGATAAACATAGCACTCCGATATGTTGATGCGGAGGAGGAACAGCTCTGGAAGAAATACGGACCTGCTGGGACAAGCTGGGCAGATTTCAAACTGGCTATCCGAAAATTCTACCCCGGCTCCACGGGTGAAAAGAGATTTCCGTGGGGCGATCTTAGAGAAATAGTCCGCCGATATGCGGAGAAATCCCCGTCCACGAAAGAGGAATTCGGGGCATATCAACGAGAATTCCGCAATGTATCCGACTATCTCGTCGGCAAAGGCAAGATGTCCGAGAGAGAGAGGGACACGGAATTTATGTGTGGGATACATTCCAATTTCCGATATCGGATCCTAGGGAGGCTTCAGATTGTCAAGAGCGCTCAGCCCAGCGACAACCCGTATACATTTGACGACGTGGTCGAGGCCACGGATTGGGCTATAGATGGAAACCCTGGCAGAATGATCTCTGACTCGGCGGAAGATACCACAATAATCAAGAAGGAAATGGTTGACTTCAGCAAAGCACTCCGCGAGATGAACAGGCAGTTCACTGTGGAAATACAGAGCCATTCAGACGAACTCCCAGCCAACTGGAAATAACAACCCCACGAGAAACTATGGATTGTCTTTCCAATCCCAAGTAGACCATTCACG
The DNA here is from genome assembly GCA_029204085.1 of Mycena sp. CBHHK59/15. Classification (NCBI taxonomy): domain Eukaryota; kingdom Fungi; phylum Basidiomycota; class Agaricomycetes; order Agaricales; family Mycenaceae; genus Mycena; species Mycena sp. CBHHK59/15. The sequence goes on from JARGXW010000760.1 coordinate 22,790, forward strand.
ATCCACATGGAACCAAGGAAATCAGGTTCAGCTACCTCCGCAGAATCAAGCATTCCAGGACTCACAGAATGGGGTCAACACCGTCCAGGGACCCAACGGGGGTTTTGAACAGGGCAAATGCGGATTCTGTTCACCAGAAGGGCATTTTATAAGGGAATGCCTGATGATGACCGACTACATTAAAAAGGGAAAATGCGCCAAGAATCCGGAGGGAAGAATTGTACTTCCGAACGGGAGGTATCTTCCAAGAGCTATAGAAGGAAACAATTTCGCGGAACGAATTGACAGATGGCATACTCTGAATGCTGCAAATCCAGGTCCGCAACCTCAAGTCAACATATTTGAGCGAGAAGAACCCCACATATGCTATTTATGGCCTCCGCCCACATAGAGGAAGAACCCGAGGACGAAGCAATTTCAGGGTCAACTGATCACCCGGCTTTTGCGCTCGGAAACCTCTCGGACAGAGAAATTGAAGCATATCTCGAGACTAGGAAACGGGTGGACAAGAAGAATAAGGATACATTCGAAGGAGTTTACATTCCACCAAAACCAGCGGCCCCGACGAAGAAGAAAGTATCTCTCCAGCCTGCAGAGGTTCCCGGCACCGCAGGAACCCTTCCGCAGATACCCAAGGAGTCGACAACCTCGGCTCCAAAGCTCTATGTGCCAAAGTACAAGGCTCCGAATGAGGAAACCGTAGACCAGCAGAGAATAATGGACCGAGCGCTTGACGTACCTTTCTCCATCATTCCGCGGGAGTTTTATGCCATATCCCTCGACGCCCGGAAACAGATGAAGGAGTTAATGTCCTCCAAGAAAGTACCGGTGGTCGGGTGTCGTACACTTCCGCGGACGGAGAATTGCATTCCGATCGAAAATACGTGCTCCACTATGAGGAAGGGGAGGGGGAGTTGCGAGAAGAGACCCTAACGTCCTCCGAGATTGATTCCTTGCGAGTCATTGACCCCTTGATCAATGGGGAACATCGTATTGAGGGAATACTGGACCAGGGATCCGAAATCATAGCCATGAACCGCGGTGTTTGGTTAAGACTGGGAGTCGGACTTGACCCCCTCAAAACTCTGAACATGCAGTCCACGAACTGGCGGTCTAATTCCACAGCGGGTGTTATCGGGAACCTCCACTTCACCATTCAAGGGATAGATTTGTATCTCCAGGTCCACGCCGTAGAGGGAGCACCCTTCGACCTCCTTATCGGACACCCTTTCTTCCGTTTCACTAGTTTCCAGACAAAGGACAACTCCGATGGGTCGCAGGAGATCACTATTAAATGCCCAAATACGTTGAAGAAAGTCACAGTTCCTACGCGGATGAAGACTCCAAGGAATAAGAACCCTTTCCGACCAGCCACCCAAGGAAATACGGGTTTTCACGAAGCGGGGGCTCGCGCTTGAAGGAGGACCCTGCGGAAGATATCCACTACATTATGAATCAAGCCTCGATCCCCAGACTACACGCCAAATATCGACCTCTCCTTAATACCGGCGACAAAGCAGAGTCGTTTACATTTTTCCAATGCTCCGTTCCTTCCTTTTCGTTCTCCAGATTTGTTCCACCCCTCATGCTGTACTCCGCACCCGACGGGACGTATACCGACTACTGCAGGACAGTGGAAATTACCGACCCAGAGCAAGTCTGGGAAATAACCCCCCAGTATCTCCAATAGTGTCTCCTTATGATGTACGACTATAACGAGGAAGCCCGTACATTCGTAATGGCTACGGAACTCGACCAGAACAAGAAACCCAAGAAAAAGCCCAAGAAATACAAACCCGCGGCCCTCAAAGTACATTCTGTCCCAGCGACCTTGCCCGAAGAATTTAGGATAGTCCGGAAATTTCCCTCCGATCCACTGGAAGGAATGCCGCCACTCAATCTGCACCCTCCCGCGTTCACACCAGGTATCAGACTCTCAGCGGAAAGGCTTAGAGCAATGAATATCAACCTGGATAAATTTCTTTGGGAAAAAGAAGAGCTTCTAGCCATCGATGTTCTTAAAAATCATGAGACCGCGTTCACCTGGGATGAATCAGAAAGAGGCAGATTTCGCGAAGACTATTTCGAACCAGTAAAATTTCCAGTGCTTGCGCACACCCCATGGCAGCAACGAAACATACCCATACCTCCAGGAATCCAGGAAAAAGTCATAGAGATAATCCGGAGCAAAATAGCCTCTGGGGTCTACGAACCATCCTCCTCATCTTATAGATCTAGCTGGTTCTGCGTGCCAAAAGCCGATGGAACGGCTTTGAGGTTGGTACACAACCTCCAGCCTCTCAATGCGGTCACCATACGCGATGCAGGATGCCCTCCGATTCTCAAGATGTACGCAGAATCCTTCGGAGGCCGAGTAATCTATGCCATGTTCGACCTATTCGTCGGATTTGATCACTGAGTCTTGGATATAGGCTCAAGGGACTTCACCACGTTTCAGAGCCCGCTAGGAAAACTCCGGCTTATCAGACTCCTGCAAGGGTATACAAATGCGGTTCAGATACAGCAAGGAGATGTGGCCTTTATCCTTCAGGACGAGATTCCGCATATGACCCAGCCTTTCGTTGACAACACGCCGGACAAAGGCGGAGACAATTATTATCTGCAGGAGGACGGGACTTTCGAGACTATACCAGAAAATCCGGGAATCCGCAGATTCGTCTGGGAACATTTCCAGAATGTCAACCGGATTGTGCAAAGAATAAGGCATGCCGAAGGGACATTCAATGCGAAGAAATCGTTCCTCGGGGTACCCAGAGTGAAGATTGTCGGACATGTATGCTCCGTTAAAGGGCGGACGCCCGACGAGTCCAAAGTACAAGCCATACGTGACTGGCCAATCTGTGAAAGTTTGACGGAAGTTCGTGCCTTCCTGGGGACGTTAGGACTACTCCGCATTTTTATGGAGAACTTTGCATTGCACGTGAAACCCCTACAAGCGCTTACACGGAAGGGCGCAGACTTCGTGTTTGGACCGGCAGAAATTTACTCGATGCAAATACTCAAGAAAATCCTCATCGAATCACCAGCTATCCGCAAAATTGACTATGCCTGTGGCCGACGGATAATCCTGTCAGTCGACTCGTCATACGTCGCGGCGGGTTTTATCCTACTGCAAATTGGAGAGGACGGAAGGGAATATCCGTCAAGATTCGGGTCCATAACATGGAACGAGCGGGAAGCCCGTTACTCCCAGGCGAAAATAGAACTTTACAGGTTATTCCGTGCTCTGCCGGCCTACCGGATATTCCTTGTGGGAGCTACAAACCTGCTAGTACGAACCGATGCAAAGTATATAAAGGGTATGCTCAACAACCCCGATATTCAACCCAATGCTGCCATGAACTGGTGGATCGCGGGAATCATGCTGTTTGACTTTGAGCTAGAGCACACTCCAGGGATATCACATGCGCCTGAAGGACTATCACGGAGACCTTCCACGGCGGAAGATCCACAAGAAGATGAAGACCCGGAAGATTGGATTGATACGGCTTGCGGATTTGCGATCGTAGCCACAAATTGGGATCAGACAGTCCATTCCTCGGGCCCCTACCCCAGCCAAGGCCCAAATACGTCAACTCCATGACTCCGCGGAGCCTCCGATAACCCATGGGTTATCACGTAGCAGTTCATTTGAATCAAGCAGACACCGACGGAGTGGTAATCCCTCGCACCGAAAAAGCCAAGAAAGCGGATGAAGACCTTGACATGTTGCGGATCTTCTTAGAAAACCCTGAAAGGCCGGCGGGATGGACGGACCAACGCTACAGTCGATTCATACAGAAGGCTCAGCAATTCTACTCGATAGACGGGATTCTATGGAAAAAGGATTCCAAGGGAGAACACAAAGTGGCAGTCTTATCAGAAAACTGGGCCCGCATACTCCAGCAGATTCACGACGATTTGGGGCATAAGGCACATTTTATTTGCAAGAAGCGGCTCACGGATAGATTTTGGTGGCCAATGATGGACCAAGATCTCCGCTGGTATCTCAATACGTGCCATGAATGCCAACTCCGCGCCACGGACAAGATACTACTTCCTCCAACAGTAGCAATGCCTATGCCATTATTTCACAAAGTATACGCGGATACCCTCTTCATGCCGAGACATAACAGATATCGGACTGTTGCGCACGCCAGATGTTCCATCAGCGGATGGCCGGAATGGCGGATGATGGTCAACGAGGATGCATACTCCCTCGGATCATTTATCTTCGAGGAAATACACTGCAGATGGGGCGCGGTAGTGGAAATCTCGACGGACAACGGGGCTCCATGGGTCAAAGCCGTCGACTGGCTTTCCAAGCAGTTTAATATACATCATATCCGCATCTCGGGGTACAATTCCAGCGTGCAGGGAGTTATTGAACGTCGTCACCATCCAGCCCATGAGGCTTTAATTAAAGCTTGCGAAAGCAACATGACTCTCTGGACCCAGAAAATTCTACGTCTTCTGGGCGGAGTGGGTTTCAATCAGCAAGGCTACGGGACGGTCCCCATACTATATTGCCCATGGAGTAGAGCCACTATTTCCATTCGACATCGCGGAGGCCACTTATATGAGCCCTATCCTCGATAAAGAAATATCCACGGCAGAAATGATAGCGGCCCGAGCGCACCGCTTAATGAAGCGAGAAGACGAGCTCCAGCTTATGCAGAGCCAAGTATATGAAGATCGGATAAAATCCATCTGCCAGTGGGAAAAGGATAACACCAATAATATTGTGGACTTTGATTTCGAACCCAGAAGACTGGTCATTGTGCGGAATGCTTCTGTGGAGAACAATTTGACCAAGAAAAACAAGCCGCGGTACTTCGGACCCATGATAGTCGTGCGAAGGAAGCTTGGAGGCCCATATATACTTGCGGAACTCGACGGGGCGATCGGAAAACAGCCATACGCGGCATTCCGACTCATACCCTATTTTCCGCGGTCCACAATAATTATCCCAGTCACCAAAATCATAGAAAGACAGATCCAGACCGTGGAAAGGGCCAAGGACATGCCGACTTGGGGAGACGATGGACTACGGGATTGGGAAGGGCAAGCACCGCCTGCGAAAAAGCCTGCGGAGCGGAAATTATAACGAAAAACTCTAGGGCCTTAACGAAAAACTTTGGCGTGGATACTAGTGGGACGAGTCCGGGTCGAACGAGCGACTCCTGGTGCTTGCAAATTTATTATGTGAACTCAAGTCGCACCAGAAATGTTACCCCTACACCATCGTTCCACAGGGATAGCCGGCACCTAAAGGATCACTGACGGAACGGAAACCAGCATCCAGGATCAGTATATTTCACTCCGACCGAGGGGATCCCCTGGTAAATTGACGGGCTTATCATCTATCACCTTACAGTATATATCGTTGCGGAATTTTACGGAAGTTTTCCTTGACTAAAGAGAGGTCTATTTCCGCAATCCGATCCACCAGTATTTTGAGCTTAAATTGCGCCACGATTCACTTCAAGAAAAACTATACAATTAGGGATCTGCGGATGGATACAACTAATAGTACAGGAGGAGGAAAGAAATGAAAAATAAGGGTGCCAGCCCAGCTACGAGTACTCCATTACAATGTCTGTGCCATTCTCGTCACCTCGGTACGCGGAAGCAGCGGCCATCTTGCTCTCCCGGTACTCGTTCTCCTCAATCTCTTCCACCTCGCCTTCGTCCGCGACTTCCTGCATATTCGCGTCCTCTGCCTCGATTTTCACCACCACCGAGTCCGGCGGCGCATGCGTGCGGAGCAGCGCAGGCTCCCCAAACAATTCCGTCAGCACGCACTCGCGGATCTGCGAGACGCGCATCCTGGCGACAAGGGAGGTCGTCTTGTCCACGGTCTGAGCACACAACGGTTCGCGGCTCGGCCCAAAGAAGGCCGGGAGACCTCCTCCAAGCGCCGGCGTCGGGACGCGCACAGATGGGACGGGTGTGGCGGCAGCGGATGCGTGAAGGGGGGCGGGGGTTTCCATGCGTGAAGGCGGCAGGAACAGAGGCTACAAATTCTGGTCAGCAATGAGGAAGACAAAGAAAGAGGGACAAGGTTGGTCGCATGCCTCGTGCGGGCGTCTCTCGACCTCTGGGAAAATGCGGAACATCTCCGCGATGTTCCACCCCGCTCCACCTTCCCCGAACTGCTGGTACTCCCCCCGTTCCCGCACGCCGTTTGCCAGCCCATGCCATGGCCCGCAGAAGTCGATCGGAAGCTGCAGGTGCAGCACGGCGGCCTGGTCTTCGATCCAGGCGATGTCCTCGACAGAAGGAGTGGCGGCGGGAAGAGAGGGAGGCCGGTCGTGGCACGGTCCTCGACACGGAACTGCAGGTTCTGGAGATTGGTGGGGTTGATGGTCTCCAACCACCGACGATACACCTCGCCTCCTGCCCGATGATGGATCCGATCCTCGAAATTGATCGAGGCCCAGGAGAGGAGGAACCTCATCCTGGAGACCCACTCCAGCGCTTCCGCCTCCGACGCGAAGGGCGGATCGTCCTGTAACCGGACGATGGGCCCGAACACCTGCTCGGGAGGGCGGAAGGCCGATGGCGATGGGATGTGCACGGGTGCGGGCACGGATGTCGAGGGAGACAGGCGGGCGGGCACCTTGTCGTCGCTGTTGGGAACGCGGATGACGTTGGCGTCATCATCGAACAAAGCGGCGGGGTGCTTAGAACCCGAGGCGATGGGCGTGCGTGGCGGAAGCTTGGGCGGAAGCAGGCGAATCTTGTGCGGCTTCTTGCGGGCAGGCTCCTCAGTCCCGTTGACCGGAAAAACACCTAATGAATCGGACACATCAGCAAGACTCGACATTTAGAGGAAATAAGAGCACTTACGATTATGGAGCTGCACGAGCAGCGCCGTGTCGGTTCAGACACTCTGAGGAGGGGGGCGCTGCTCCACGCAGCTTTTCTTGCGGTGTTTGCAAGTGTAGCAGGCGTGTTTGTTGCCCTTGGGCAACAGGTCGAGACACGGGAAGTCCCAGTCCTTACACTCGACACACTCCTGGAAAAAAAGCGGAAGGAGCCGGACAGTTAGCATAGGACCACTTGTGCCTAGGAACACTTACCAGTCGGGCACCGATGGGCTGGTTAGCGGCGGACTCGAGGAGCCCAGCAGCTCTCTTCCTCGTCGAGAGGAAATCGGCGAGTGCCATGCGAGCGGCCTTGTCAGGTCCCTCGACCCATTGCTCATCGACCAGGAGATCCACGTGTTCCGTTTCCCGGCAGCCTTCTTTGACAAGGTAAGCGGCGGCGGCATGGGCGGGCGGTGTGTCACGGGCAGGGTACGGACTCGAGGTGGAGTGGCAGGGTATGGTGTATGGAGGGTGTGGAGCGCGGACCCGAGTTGGTCGCCCAGTGGTTTATCGTCGCCCAACGAAAGCCGCTGGAGGTCCAGCTCACGGGTGACGTCGAATGCCTTCTTGATATAGGCGCGGGTGGACGCGATGTTGGCGTCCCATTCGCGGGCGGCCTCGACGCGGGCGTCCAGCTCCTTCAGCTCTGACATACGCATCTTGAAGGCGGCGAGGGTGATGCGTGCTCCTTCTCCTGGGCCTCGTGACCCTTCCTCCATGTGTTCTGGCGGGCATGAAAACCCCGCCAGAATTCCTCGGCCTGGTCCTTCATGGCGGCCTCCCGGAACTCCAGCTGCTGGATTTCCGCCTCCAGCGTGGCCTGCTCCGCCTTTGCGACAGCGGCTTTCCTCTCCGCGAATTCTCTTATCACGGCGGAGCGCTGCGCAGCGGAAGCGCCGGGAACGGCGGGCAGAAGGACGGGGGCATCGGGGACCGACAGCACGATGGGCTCGCCAGTGAAGTCGGGCGTGGGTGGGCGTGACGCGAGCAATGCGCGCGCGCTTCCAGTCGGGCACCATAAAAAAGGTGTATTGTTTTTCTGCGTCATAGAGACGTTGCTCGGCGGCATCGCAGAGCCGGTTCAGATCCCCCATGGACGGGCGGAGCGGGCGGGGCACCACAATGGGAGGAGAGGGCGATACCTCCGGCTCCTGCGATCAGCGCGGCGAGGCAGAACTCGGGGCATGGGTATGGGCGATAGGGGGGGTGTAAAAGAACGGCGACGGCCGCGGGACGAGATCTTGACATGGGGACGGCGGCTGAGCTCGACATCGAGCTTGTCTTCCTTGCCGTCGGACCCCTCGACGATCTGGGATGACTTTGGCTGCTGAAAGGGGGCCGGGAAGGTTAGCAGGAACCTGTGGTATAGGACGTCGGCACGTACCTTTAATCCTCTTCAGGAGGCGGGGAGCGGGGCACACGTCCTTGGGAGCCATCGGGAGTTCGATATACCAGGTAGGGGACGCTATGGTGGGTGGAGGAGAGAGACGATGAAGCTTCAATTCGAATCCGACTCAACATGCGCTTTGGATTGCTGCTTGCCTAAAGGGGATAAAACTTAGGGAGCCTTCGGAGGCTTCGAATTGCTGCGCTTCTTCGACGAATCACGGAGAAGACAATGGGATTCTCGGAGGCGCATTATACGACTCACAGACATGTCCGAGGCCTCGGGAGCCACTCCGCCGAGCAGAAACATTATCAGAATGACAGCAGAGGACGTGGCAAGGGAATTGTTCCCCCACCTACGGATCAAAAGCCGATCGGGATATTATCCAAGGCTGCCAGGACTCCGATGGGCTTAGGAAACACGGAGGAATAGAAAATCAAGAAATCAGACCGTCCGGCCATCGGACTACCCTACGAAATAGGTAAAATAATGTGGAATCCACACCAGAAAGGCTGCAGAGAGCTCTCGGAGCAGACGGATAACAGTGTCAAGAAATTGACCCCATGGACTAGTGGATATCAGTGCCAAGAAATTGGCCCCACGAAATATCAGAATTAGCTTCAGCCTACGGAAAAACGCAGTGGCCACCGCTCCCTCGGAGACATTGTTTATCGCTACGAGATACTTGTGGAGTTGCTCACAGGAGTGCACCCCAATGCAACAAGACACGAAAAGGTCCATCGGACACTACGCAGCATTCGACGACTAGGTCCGCGGGCCTTCAAATGCCGGGAATTGATCACCCGACACTTACAGCTCGCGGAACAATGAAATTAGGACGAACTACACGACTCCGCTGGTCGGAAACACCAACACATCTATCGTTCTGACAGATACTAATTCATTCCGACGCATCGGTACTACGATAAAGGCGGCAGAAAAGGGGGAAAGCACAAAAAAAAAAAAAAAAAAAAAAAAAGACGAAGAACATACAACGGGAGATCAAGGTGTTGATCGGAAAGTGGAGAGGAAACCAGAAATGTGCGGAAGAATGGCGCCATTAATTCAGCAAAATCGGGGCATACGGACCTGCGGAAAACCAGATATAAGGGTGGATTCAGCAGATTAATGGTGTGGATATGTACCGGTGACGCCCATGGCCAATGGAATCATCGTGAAGTTGTGTGGGGCCATGGACGTGGCCAAATCAAGCTCAATTCCGAATCTGTCGTCCCATTGGAGAAGTGTGGAGCACACCAGGCGTCCATTTTCATCATAATCTGCGTACTCGCCATGGCAGCGGGTGCGGAGTAGTGTCTCACTGGAAGCTTCGAGCAAGGGAACTAGTACGCATGGGTGTGGGTGGTCACCGGAAGCAACTTCGGGGGGAAGCCCTACATAATGGCACATAAACGCGGTTATTTAGAGCATCTGAAACGCTTCGCCGGGCACAGTGATTTCTGTGGATAGCCAATACGGATCATGAGCTTCCATGCCCACCCGACGAGTCCCCAGGGTCTGGGATACCATCCTCTGACATCGCGGAGAGAGATATCAGGACCCTCATCAATTCTGTTTCCACAGAACCATGGACTTACAAAATGATACAACAAAATCAGCAACCATGTCCGGATTTGACGCCCTTCGGTAGCGGAATAAGCGGGAAGATGGTCCGGTTCAGTAAAATTGTGAGTTACAGCGCGGACCAATTCCGTGGACGAAAGGGCAGAGCGTGAACTGGAAGAAGTACGAATAACCCATCTCGGGAAAATATGCCGTCGACTCCAGGGCCTCATCGGAGAGTGAGAGACTATTCAAGAGGGGTGCGGCATGTCCAATATCGAAAGAGGGCCGACTCGACATCTGGGACATGTTTCTGGGACCCTCAGCACAACGACCCGGATTTTATATCATAATTAAATCGGAAGGTGCCAAAACGGGATCCGCTTAACTAATGAGCAGGACCACCAGTTGCACTATCATTTCAGGAACAACACCTCGTGTGGATATGCCGCTATACGTGGTCCGTTACTGTCCCACGTCCTGTCTGACAGGAATATCATCGTCAGGAGTATTGCTACGGGTCGGAATGAACATCTCATCCGCTGGAACTACGGGAATCTTATAACATACGTCTCCCAACTCTGGGTGATACCTACGAAGTCGCACCCCAAACTTGTGCTGGACGCCCTCCCGAGCCTGATGCACCTGGTCTGCCTTGGTCCGCTGACCCACACCATAGGCAGAAGGGCTGATAGTGTTCGAAGAGAAGCCGTGGGCATCGATTCTGTGGTGAATATAGTCTGGGCGGAGGATCATATGGGATTGCAGCATGGCGAGAGTGTCGAACAATCCATTCTGATCGTCTGCGAGGTCGTCTCCCGTGTATCTGAACCACTCCACACAACATTCCGCCATAGCGAACGTCATGGTCGCGGTCCCAGGGATATAATATTCCACCATACCGGCATTCCCATCTGCGCCAACCTTGGTGCTCCCCAGGAGTATCTGGAAATTGTAAGATGTCATAAATAAATAAATAAATAAAAACTGGTGGCGGGCACCGCAGAACAGGACTGTGGCCTACCATATTTGACAACAGCACCTTCAGTCCACCGTGGAGACGACCCAAAACGTCTGCAGGAAGGGATTCTGCCTGACGGCTGCCCAGCACCTCATGAAGTGCCTGAGCCAGGCATCGGATATGCGACACCCATAGGATATTGAGGCTCGATTTGATTCTCTCCGAGCTTGCGATGGGCAGAATTGGATGGAGCTCATTGAGCAGAACAGATGAGATAACGAGAGCAGGATCAGTCATGGGTAAAAAGCCAAGCAGGGAAGAGGTCGGGGCTGACACTAGAAAGAAGTGGAGTGCTTTTATACCCTATGCGGGTGGGTCGGATTTGGATCGTGCCAGTTCTGACAGTGCCAAAACGACCAGCGGGGGGCTTGTCGGTACATTCCGATCAACAATTCAGTACTACGGGACAGGCTACGGACTTCCACACTATGCAAGCCATTCCTTTCCGGCATCAACACTTAGAACGCTTCTCAAGCTCCTGCGGCACGCTCACCCCGAGAAAGATCCCGATGTAATTGTTCGCTACGTCGTGAAATTATGCAGCATGCACTTTGAAAGGTATGTTTTTCCTGTCTATATATTCTTAGCTGAACTATGAATTGTCTAGGTCAACGGATGCACTTATTGCTGCTGTCGGACAGAAGACTGTCAACTACCTCAATCGCATTCGCGGGTTGCGCATTCCTGCAGATATCGAAGCGTGGCACAAGTTCTGTCGGGAGCACTCCAACAAAAAATTGCGAGGTATCTCATTTGTCTGTTTTCAGACTGCTGTGGAACTCATACCCTCTACAGATTGGTATGAGCACAAGATTAGTCATGTCTCCTCCCAGGCTACAATGAGTCGTTGTCGCGCTTTCCTGCGGGGTTCATGAAATACAGGGAGGATGACTTAAGTCTTACGCAGTCTGAATCGCCAGACAACTTAAGTCACGCAGGACTTAAGTTCACGCCGTAAGCGTGCTCCGCCGTATTGTACGCCTGTACACCCTACCCCGTTAATCCACAACTTACGTCCCCTGGCATTTAAGTCCCGAGGTCTTGAGTCCTGTCGACAGACTTCAGTCCCGACAGACTTAAGTCCCGCCGCAACTTAAGTTCCGCCGCAACTTAAGTTCGACCCCAAACTTGAGTCCCAAAACAAACTCCAGTTACAATGCAAACTTAAGTTACACCTTGCGCAAAGGTGCTTGTCCTCACCTCGAGTGTAGTCTAGAAATCCTTGTAGGCCCTGTGTATCCCCTACCACGTAGTCAGTAAATACCAAATATCCTGTTCAGCCTTGCGTACCATCTCATCCATCCATTTGAAGACTACATCCCGCCACCCGTCGATCTTCGTGACCAGCTCATCGAAGCTGGTCGCTGAGACCCAGTCGTGATGCACGCCCAAGGCGGCGCTCTTGAAAATCACCTTGGCGTTGTGCTCCAGCCGGCTGTACATGGCCACTTGCATCCGAGCGAAGGTGGTAGCCCCATTGATGCCGTTCCGCGCCTCCTCACAGTCCGCCAGTCCCGCCCACACCACGCTATCACGCCGGAATCTCTCGATGACACGGAAGCCCTCCACGTGCTTTCGTTCGTACTGCTCGAGCCAGCGGTACATTTCCGCTTCGGCGCGGTGCCACTGCACTCGGTCACCTGGAGCGTGCCAGTATTCATTTGCACGCTGAATAGATTATTCAAATCCACTTACTTTCCTTCTTGTACTCCGCCAATTTACCCTTGCTCAGTTTTTGGCCCTGTGTCATGCTTTCCAGCCAGATCCAGCCGTCTGGCTTCTTCTTCGACTTCCGCTCCTTCTCCGCCTTCTGCTTCCCCGCCTTGGTCGGCGACATCTCCGCGTTGCTCTCCTCGGCCTCAGACGACGATGACGCCTCCACGTTGACATCGTCTGGGGCAATATCTTTGAGGCGTTTCGGAGTCCGCTGAGAGTTTGTAAAGCCTAGAGACAGGTCAGTATTGGCAGGAGACCTTCAAGGGGAACATCGTACCTGCGCGTTTGAGCGTCTGAGTCCCCGCCATTAACCGATCGTTGTCATCATCATCATCCTCGTTTCCTTCGTCCCTCTTCCCTGGTGCCAACCTCGAACCCACCGCAGCACTCGATATCATCACCCCGCTCTGTAGGTACCAAGCAGTACCGTCAAACAATCGCGAGTCCCCCTTGGCACGATGGAGGTGCGTCTCCTTCCGGCGCGTGTCACGGATGCTGAGTGGCCGATAGGGCTCGACAGTGTCCTTTTCCATGTGGCCGAGATGGACGAGCACGGTACGCGCATTGTTGTACATGGTGATCTCGTATGTCTTCATGAGCTCCGCCTTTTCACGATTGCGCTGTGAATGTGTCACCCCATTCTGTCCTCGATAATCCAGTTCCCACACCTTCTTGACTGCAGATAGCGCCAAACAGGCTCCTCGGACGGCAATGATACCGTTGTCTGCCTGCGAACAGCGCAGCTTGATCTCCACCTCCCGCAGCTCTGCGTCCTCGCCGTCAGCGTCGACACTACGCTGGCCATGTTTCATGTGATAAGACAGGAGTTGGATGGCCGTCAACTCTGGCTCATCAACGTCAAGCACGCTCAGCGTCAGACGCGGGTACACCTCCCGCTGGCGGTCTCTGAATTTCTTCAGATCGGCGTTGAGGCCGTCGCGCAGTTTGGTAATGCTGTCCCAGGTGTCCTGCTATGGATGCTCTTTGTGGCTCTTCAGCAGTGCGATTACGAGGACTCTGCAGAATTGTGCATTAGTACATGTTTGTGTTGACAGGGTTAGTAGGAGTATAATGAACACGTACTGCTGACGCTGGATCCCAATTCCGTCGTGAATCCACTGTGCCACCGATGTCCTCGGCCGGTACTCGTTCTCGCGTCGTGTTTTCTCTCATTCCTCGGTGATCATGGAGTCCAGCATGCTCTCGATGGTGAGCACTGAAACACTTCAGCTTCAGATAGGGCAGCAAAAGTTAACATCGCCGTACCTTTCGTTGTCTCGTGCTGATAGACACTGCTTATTTTCCCGCTCGCTGATTTTGTAGTGACTCGCGACAGTCGCGACCAAGCAGCCACCTCAGTGGCATGCTGCCTGCTGAGGTCCTCCAGCACGGCCATGTGCAGCTCGAAGAGCTGAAGCGCGTCCCGTCGCTCAGCAGCCAAAAGTTCCGCTGCCAAATGAGAAGTCAGCAATACCACTTGACCCAAGGCGACACAATTTTACCTTGGCGAACAATCTTAAGACGATTCCTTGCGTCGATGACAAAGTTGATTATGTTGTGGTGGACAGCCGCAGTCATCTGCTGTGTTGAGGACCCGAGGGGGTTCAGAAACGCGCAAAGGACTTCCGCCGTCTCCCCGTGGAAATGTGCATGGCACGCAAAGTAGACCGCCTGCCAAATGGCCTGACAGTCGACGCCGTGGCCGTTAATGTGGTCAGCTGGAATCTGACCCTCTACCTACGCCAGTAGCTCGTGCAGCCAGGTCTCCTCTGGGAACAATTGGATCGCCCGTTTGACGAGATTGACCACAAACGAGCAGTAACTGTCATAGCTGAAGACAGTTGGCGTCGTTGACTCTGGGCCGTGAGGCGGTGAGTTGGTGTGCCTCAAGTCCTCGCGCTGTGCATATGTGCCAAGCGCAAATCTTGTCAAACAAATCAATCAGTCCGCGAGCTTGCCACTGAGACGAAACACTTACGCTTCGCCCTTCAGCATGTCCACAAAAGAGCCCGCCACAGAATGGTCACACGCGCAGGCAACGACACCAGTCACCGCGACATTCCCGTACTTCGCCAATCCCTGGTGGCGGATTGACCCGATGTGCGCTTTACAAGGCACTTCCTGTTAGAGGCGTTAGCGAGCGGTTCGTAAACTGCACCACTGCATTTACCGTGTCTTCCTTTGCGACTACATGGGTTTTGACAATGTCTTCGTACTCTGCTTGAAGGGGGAAATGCATCTTGCCGTCCGTGAGAGCTGTGTCGCTGCCATCGTCGCGTTTGAAGAACAGGTTCTGCTTGTAGTTCCCGTCCAGCGTTTTGTTCGTGGAAATGAGGTGGATGGTGTTCATTAGCATCATAGCTTGCAAAGGCACGTCCGCCACTCACCGAAGGTAACTCCGGCACTTGACAAGGAGGGCATGTTCACGCCCCTTTCTGGACAAGCCGCACAAATGGCCCCAAGAAAGCCTTTCGGTTGATTTGGGTACGGACCGTCAGCTTCGCCGGGCAGAGGGACGTCAACCTCGTGTGCATGCCCTGTTTGGATGATTATCCGGAGGTATTCGTAAAATCGGGTGATCGCGAGGAAGTTGGCATATATGTCCTGAGATTTCTTTAGTATACTCGTGTACCCATGTCATTGAGCACCCACCGGAACTGAACCAGCGAAAATGGGATCTGCCATGCATCGCAGAACGTGCACGAAGTTGTACGCGGAGCCCTTCCCTTGGCTGCGCTGCTGCCGGTAATAATCCAAGAGTCCCAGCGTATAGCCGGTCTTGGGTTCCTTGATGCTCCCAGGAAAGATACCCGCCCTCAGCAGTTGCTTGAATTCCGCATCGCCGCGCTTCCCGTCGGCAGTGGGGCAGCGGCAGAACGAAATGGCGGAGCCTGGCTTGGCTTGGGAAATCTGAAGCCAGAAGCCTAAGCCAGCCCAAGCCAGCCTTGTGGCCTAGCCTGGCTTGACAAAGCCATGGCTTGGCTGGCCTGGCTTCTGGCTTGAAGCCTGAGCTAGCACATCACTAAGCAGAACACAATGTGTTGGTGCAAAGGTGGTGTCACAACAATGATGACAGAAGAACAACCATGTCACATGTTGATTGGTGACCAAACAGACCAAACAGGTGGCAGTGAATATTTGCTGCAGTGTTTTTTTTGGGTCTGATCTGGGAGTGTGAAAAAAAAAGCAGCAATGAGATGTGAAAAAATATAGGAAATGGAACCGGTGTATCTTTCCAAAACCATGAGCAGTGTTTTTTCTTGTCAAAACATCAAGCAGTGTCTTTTTGTTCAACACACCTGTGTATTTATTGAAAGTGGTACTGGGGTGTGCATATGTTTCAGATTTTGAAACTAGTGTAAGTTTATGATAAAATGGGCAAATGTGGTGAATTTTTCTTCCAAAAAGGACCCACTGGTGTATGGGGTAATACTGTAACATTATTATTTCAATTTTGCACAATAACACACCACTGATTTCCATCAAAAAAATGCACACCCCTACCAAAGTTGCACAGCATGAGTGGGTGCCACAAAAATGCACAGGCTCAGACTATCATGCAAAATAGCACTACTTGTACTTGATGCTGATATCAGGAGCTGGGCAGTGGGTAGGCTGGAAAACTGTGGGAATGTATTGATCTCAGCTGAGAGGTCAGTTCAATGGACTAAATAGAAGTACAACCCTGAGAATGTACTGAAGGTAATTCCCTGGTAGACATCTATGTCAAACCCTGGCATTTGCGTCATGGAATCAATGGAGCTTTGCATTAATTTCCATGCAAGAAAGGCTATGACTGACATGTTCCATTACCCACTAATTTTCTTGGTATCCAATCTGCCTTTGGTCTAAAGATTATTAGATGAAGTATAACATTTGAGGGCAGCAGGCCCTAGCCTGTCCTATGATAACCCATTGAGAACAGGCACACTTCGGAATCAGATCCAAAACCATTAGGCTAATCAACTGTAATGCCCAAGACATCACACATTGCTGTAACATAGGCTGGTGAATTTTCTTGAGTCTCTGGAAGTGGTGAAATTTTCCCTACCTGTAGTTGATGAATTTTCTGAAACTTGACAGAGGTGGTGCATATTTTGTAACAGTGGCATGTTTTTTTTGTCATAAACAACATGGGTGGTGCATTTTTTGCAAAAACTGTGCAGGTGGTGTAACAAATAATAATGTTACAGTATTACAGCCATACTGGTGCACCAAATAATTATGGCACACTATTACAGCCATACAGCATCATCGCCATGACTGCCTTTACCCCTCATGTCATCGCCTGGGTTGTTACACAGGTATGTGAATCACCCTCCCAATGATGTCCATCTCACACACTTTACTTTCCAGTCTATTTTGCACTGTCCTCCAAGCAAGAGTGGTACAATATGGATGGGGATCATTTTGAATACGAGGAGTTCTTCTGGACCATCTGTGACCTTAGGCTCGTTACCAGCCGTTATAGGAAGGGAACAATGACGAGTGAGCAAGTATTGTTTGCTATAACGGCTGGTGGCCACTTAGCTGTGATCGAAGAGATGGGAATTTTAAACTCTGAATATACCATATGGGGAAGCAGTGGCAGTGCTCCTTTCACAGAGAACTGAGGTGTTTGGGCTCCTTGGGGACCTCTGCCTGTTATAAGCAAGTCAAAATTGAACTATAATAAAACCTTGATTTACTGGATAGGTTCAATATTTTTCCTGAACTTCGAGGGGGTGTTTCTAAGCCTGAAGCAATGATGCATACAAAGCACTTGAATTCGAGGCCCCAATATTCACTTTTGTGGAGGGATCATATTTGAAAGATTACAGAAGTCGATGGGGAGAGTTTTATATTTGATCCATACCGTGAAGGGCATTTTGGTTGAAAACGACTCTTAGGGGCTTTCCCAATATGGTATATTCGGAGTTTGAAATTTCCATCAGTTCAATCACGCCTAAGTGCCACCAGCCGTTATTGTAAGTAATACCTGCTCGCTCATCATTACCGCTTTACACATAATGGCTGGTGACGAGCCTACTGTGACCTCTTCGACAATGAGTAATGGGGTCAGGAGATTATTGGTTTGTGGAACAAGTGAGTCCCTTTCTCTCTCAATATCTCTGGTTACTGACTGTTCAGCAGGGTCATCCTTGGCACAGTTGCTGGCTCCAAGCCCACAGCCGATGCAAGCTTGTCTGGTTCCAGCCACCTTGAGCAGCTCAAGGCAGCCCTCACCACTAAAAGGTGTTCTGCTGCTGCTGCCCCTGCTGCTACTACATCTGTATATTCTACCTGTACTTGTTTCAATGAGATTGTTTTTTTCAGCTTTCCTGCATTTAAATTGTGAATTATTGTGCCTGTTCTCCAATTACAAGCAAGCTGAATTAATCCACTTGTGGCAAAGATCGATAAGCATGGTGTATATATGTGGCCGCAGTAAGTCATTATATACGCATTGACACAGTGCAAATCTTTGACATTGTGAGAATTGAGAATTATAATGGGCCCATTTTGAGATGCTTGACACAGATGCTTGTAAGGTTGAGGCAGAAGGAAGTATCCAAAGCCAGGACGGGTCCGAATATCTTTGATCAAGGCATTTCTTTTGATGGCAACCCCCTGAGGATTTTCGGAGTTTCCACTGAAGAGCTCAGAGGAAAGCAGTTTCAACTGGTCATCATCAGCTTTAGGCAGAAGTGCATCACCACTGGTTTTCAGTTGTAGCAGTTGTTTAAATGTGGTTGCCAACCCTTGCTCAAGGAGCTCAATTGCAAGGGGCAGATTGAAATGGTCAATGCAGGTGGTAACAGCATCAGAGGTGGTTTGGGTGATGTCAATTCTCCTCGTTGCATCTTGATGAACCAGTAAAGAGTTGCCGATCCAGAGAATGTCAGGTAAGAGGCCAAATGCAGCTGAATATGCCTTTGGACAATCTGAAGGCCTGTGTTCTTGTGCCAGGGATGCCCATCTCAGAGCTGCCTTCCAGGAAGCAACAGAGTCTGACGTGGTAAATATGAAAGAAAGAGCATAACTGGAAAATATGGTCTCCAGATCAGTCAAATCTCCCAATCTCTGATATCGCTGTCCAAAAGACACAGCCAAGCTCTGCAGATGCCCAGCACGATCTGGGTGGCCTTCAGGTGTCAGTGCCAATGCTTCTTGCTTGTTCTGCAGGGCAGCCTCAAGATCGGTCAAATCTCCCAATCTCCGATATCTGTCTGTAAAAGACACAGCCAAGCTCTGCAGACGTCCAGCACGACCTGGGTGGCCTTCAGGTGTCAGTGCCAATGCTTCTTCATCGTTCTGCAGGGCAGCCTTGAGATCGGTCAAATCTCCCAATCTCCGATATCTGTCTGTAAAAGACACAGCCAAGCTCTGCAGACGTCCAGCACGACCTGGGTGGCCTTCAGGTGTCAGTGCCAATGCTTCTTGATTGTTCTGCAGGGCAGCCTCGAGATCGGTCAAATCTCCCAATCTCTGATATCTGTGTGTAAAAGACACAGCCAAGCTCTGCAGACATCCAGCATGATCTGGGTGGCCTTCAGGTGTCAGTGCCAATGCTTCTTGCTTGTTCTGCAGGGCAGCCTCGAGATCGGTCAAATCTCCCAATCTCTGATATCGCTGTCCAAAAGACACAGCCAAGCTCTGCAGACATCCAGCACGATCTGGGTGGCCTTCAGGTGTCAGTGCCAATGCTTCTTGCTTGTTCTGCAGGGCAGCCTCGAGATCGGTCAAATCTCCCCATCTCTGATATCGCTGTCCAAAAGACACAGCCAAGTTCTGCAGACATCCAGCACGATCTGGGTGGCCTTCAGGTGTCAGTGCCAATGTTTTTTGAACGTTCTGCAGGGCAGCCTCGAGATCAGTCAAATCTCCCAATCTCTGATATCGCTGTCCAAAAGACACAGCCAAGTTCTGCAGATGTCCAGCACGATCTGGGTGGCCTTCAGGTGTCAGTGCCAATGCTTGTTGATTGTTCTGCAGGGCAGCCTCAAGATCGGTCAAATCTCCCAATCTCTGATATCTGTCTGTAAAAGACACAGCCAAGCTCTGCAGACGTCCAGCATGATCTGGGTGGCCTTCAGGTGTCAGTGCCAATGCTTCTTGATCGTTCTGCAGGGCAGCCTCGAGATCGGTCAAATCTCCCAATCTCTGATATCTGTCTGTAAAAGACACAGCCAAGCTCTGCAGACATTGAGCACGATCTGGGTGGCCTTCAGGTGTCAGTGCCAATGCTTCTTGATCATTCTGCAGGGCAGCCTCGAGATCGGTCAAATCTCCCAATCTCTGATATCTGTCTGTAAAAGACACAGCCAAGCTCTGCAGACATCCAGCACGATCTGGGTGGCCTTCAGGTGTCAGTGCCAATGCTTCTTGATTGTTCTGCAGGGCAGCCTCGAGATCGGTCAAATCTCCCAATCTCCGATATCGCTGTTGAAAAGACACAGCCAAGTTCTGCAGATGTCGAGGACGATCAGGGTGGCCTTCAGGTATCAATAACAGCCTTCTCTGAAGGTCATCCTGTTCATCTGCTCAGCTCATCTGTCCACCAGAAATAGCTTATACACTCACAACTGTAACAAAGAGATCTGATGAGTTGTCACTACTGTCAGAACTGAAACCTTCCTCTGAGTCTGACCCCTGCTTGCAAGTCAGCCATCCCAGCACAAGGGACCAAACAGATTGTGAAGACATTTAGGAAATCGTCAGCGGAGGGGATGAAAGAGACACATCGTGCACCACTGCCTTTATATATTCGGCCCACAATGTGTTCATCTGACATCACTGACAGCTCGGAATCAAACATGGTGATGCGTGGCTGTTAACCAAGCACCGCATCAGCACGCCGCTTAACAGCCTTGCTCACACATCTCGGGCGTTGTTAACACCAACTTGAATGTCACGGCTGCTGATGGTTTAACATCAGCATTGCGCTCGCTCCTGCGCACATGCCAGGCATCCCGAGCGCATCCCGGCAGCCTTCTCGAGGATTGTTAACTACGTAACAACATCTCGCGCCCATCATTGTTGTAAGGCACATTACTTATTGCTGTTTGCAAAATAGTTGGCCACATTGCCTTTTTGAGAAAACTAATGGTTTTGAGTCGTAAAACGTGTTTGGACTGTATCTCACTCAATTCGGGCACTTTCTATACAAATGAAAACATTTTCGAGCACCACGAGTCTATCCTTGTCGTCTGAGCACAAGAACGCCACGATTTAGGCAACACGTCAGAAAGTTATGCAAAATATCGTATTTTTGAGCAGACTGAATACTACGCAACAACAGGGACACGTATCGACAAACGGGAAAGACAAGGACCATTGATTAGGTCTCCCCCAAGCCTCTACGTTGAGATTTTCGTCCTCGGGGCCTCTGCCGCCGTCGCTGTCGTCGTCCAAAGTCAGGTCACGCACTGACGTGTCTGTCACTTGCGTGACCCTACCTTCAATGGCCTCGGCGACGACGTTGGTGAGCTTTTTTTCCAAAAGCTTTGTCGTCGAACCCTTGGAAGGACTCTGAGAATCACAGATATGTGATTCAAGCAATATATAAGGATGTTACAAAAGATAGTGAATTTTTGACAAATCCTTGCACTGCTAGCCAACGCGAGCAGGTATAAGCAAGGCAAAAGGACAAGTGCCTTAGATAAGGTCCTTCAAAGGGGTCTACTGCGATATTTTGGAAAACAAGCTCGCCAACGTCGTCGCCGACGCCATCGAAGGTAGGGTCACGCAAGTGACAGGACACGCCAGTGCGTGACCTGACTTTGGACGACGACAGCGACGGCGGCAGAGGCCCCGAGGACGAAAATCTCAACGTAGAGGCTTGGGGGAGACCTAATCAATGGTCCTTGTCTTTCCTGTTTGTCGATACGTGTCCCTGTTGTTGCGTAGTATTCAGTCTGCTCAAAAATACGATATTTTGCATAACTTTCTGACGTGTTGCCTAAATCGTGGCGTTCTTGTGCTCAGACGACGAGGATAGGCTCGTGATGCTCGAAAATATTTTCATTTGTAAATAAAGTGCCCGAATTGAGTGAGATACAGCCCAAACACGTTTTACGACTCAAAACCATTAGTTTTCTCAAAAAGGCAATGTGGCCAACTATTTTGCAAACAGCAATAACACACAGCAGCTGTCCTCGGGAACGTGTTTTACTCACATTATATTAACAGGTCGCAAATATCCATCTTTTACCCGCATGTCTCTCGCTCCGGTGGCACGTTCCTCGCAGAGCATCCACCGTGAACCTCCCGGCCGACTGCATCGCGCGCAATTGCCTCGATCGCTCGGGCGGGAGGTGACGATCCGCCAAGGCGCCCGATGCACGTGCTTTCTCACGATGCACCAGCGCCAGCGCCAAAGACGGCAACTCACCAACGCATCTGCATTTGTCCCGGACCCCCACCAACGCCACTTCGGATGTTGCCCTGCACTGGACATGATGGAGGAGCACGCGTACAAGGCCCCGACGCCGCTATCGGACGGGGGTCGCTGACGCTTGAGGGACGAGCTCGACGACGCTGCGCTGGGGGCGGGTGTGGAGATTGATCTGGACATGGAGTTGGCCGGCGCCTTGTGTATGTTTCCCTATCCTCTCAAAGTCGTGATACTGACTGACTCCTTTCCTCAGCGTCCCCGTGCCCCTGGAAGACTGAGACGAGCCATCGCCAACGAGGGCGAGCGCTGCAGATGCGGGCTGGCCAACACGTCCTTCGCGCGATCGCAGGCTCGAGCGGCGTCGCGTATCCCGACTTCGGGTGGCCGATATCGCAGCGCACGAGCGAACGGGGAGGGAGGGAGTCGTGCAAGCCGGCGGGAGCGTCACTGCCGGTACGCATCCCACCCTCCCTCAGCCTTGCCTGCTCGCTGAATATTTCGTCCGCACGCAGCCTCGGACGTCGCTCACTACAGTAGCTCTCCAGGCTATCGTTATCTCCGCTTATACCACCCGCTCGCCTTTCGTACATTTCGTATTCGAAGGCGCTGACGACGCGTCCTGCAGTGCCCACGCCTATCGCGCCCGATCAGCCGCCATCGCTGCACATTATCTCACTGCAGCCAGGCCACGCTGCCGCTCTCTCGCACACGCCACGTCATTGCGTCGCGGACTGCGGCGCTCAGCGGTGGGGCAGGTTACCGCGGCGAGTGTGAGCGAGGATGGGAATGGGACGCCGGCGGACGGGGACGACGGGCGAGTACGAGGACGCAATCCTGGTGGGACGAGGTCGAGGACGAAGTCGACTTGGATGGGGATCCGAGGTATGTCTTATTCAAATAACATCCCTCTGTCAGCTCTACACGTCGAGGAGCGACGTCCGTCTGGCCGCCCCCATGCGCATCCGAGCGCTGCATATCGGGTCTATCCGCAGACCATCCACGCACTGCGGGCACATCCCCGCTCTGATATGCGTACGCCCTCGGCACTTGATTTGTTCTCTTCCTTCGTCCCCTCTTCTCTTCTCCCCCTCACCCGCTCTCTCACACGTCCACCTATTCAGCTCTCTCGGACCACACCCACGTCGGGCGCAACTCGGTACACAGCACGGCGGAGGAGGGGAGAAGGCGACGGCAGATGGGAGAACGACACGGTATAGGACGACGAGATGCGCGAGTCGATCGTGCGCAGTCTGCGTGTCCTGGGCGGGGTCTCGAGTTCGGCATTTTGTGAGTATCTCCGCTCTTTTGGCCTTCTTTCCTTTGTCTTCAATGCCTCCTGTGCACCCCTTGCCCCTCGCTGTTTATATACATCTGCGCACGTCCCGCCCATCTGCATTCCTACTCTGCCTCCTGTACACCGTTCTCTCTATGTCGCTATGTCGATGTTTCTTTCATTGAACCTGTATTCCTGCACTCTTCTTCTCCCACTGCCGTCCGTCTTTCTCCCACTACTCCTGCCTTCCTCCCTTTCTCATGTTCTTCGTGTTCTTTGCTGGCTTCCTGCTCCCCTTGTCGTCCCGTATCCCATACTGACCTATCTCTCTTTTCGCAGGACGCCGGACGCTCTGTGCGTCTACGACCTGCATGCGGGGTGGGATGCCGCGTCTACGTCCGGGACGCCATGGTTTGATGCTGCGGCGTGGACCATCGTTGTCGTGAGTATCGTCTATATCATACCACGGCCTGCTTCCACCCACTCGATCTCTCGATATGGATGCATGCTAACCATACCGCTCAGCACACGCTGCCCGCGCGTGCTTATCGTCCTCGCACGGCCGACCCTGCGCCACAGCTCACCTTCCCCGTCCTCGTGCTCGCACCCGTCCCGTGTCCACACCAGCAGCGCGACAACCCCCAGCACGCCCGCCCCGTCTTCGCGCTCCACGGGCGGTGCCTTGCCTTCCTCGCCCACGCACCTGCCGCGCTGCGCGCCGCCCCACCGGCTGGCTGCAGGGCTGGAGGACCGCCTCGGGCGCTGCTTCCCTCGCAGCGTGCCCCAATGTCAGCAACGTTCGCACCCGCGGTCGACACACCCGCCCGCGGGTCCTGGGCTGCGCGCTCCATGAGCGCTTCTTCTCGTGCAGTACGCCCGCCCGCGCGCCTCCGTCTCTTTCTCGTGTCGCCGCAGGGCGCACGGCGGCGGGCGTGGAGGACATGATCGTGTATGAACCTGTGGACGGCGTGCTTTCTCTGCGGCGCGTGGCGGTCGCGCCCGAGGCCGTATACCACCGCCCGGGCTGCCAGTGAGCGTATCGCTGCCCACGAGGCGGCGCGCGGTGGGGATGGGGACGAGCGCGAGCGCGTCGCCACTGCGGCTCGTTGTGTCATATGTGCGTAATGGCGGCACGCGCGCGGTGGAGGCGCTGATGGAGCTTGGCGCGTGGGATGCAGTGGTGGCAACGTGATGTCTGCACAGGGAGCGCAGGTGGGCAGAGATCCGCCGGACGGGGGAGACGGGTGGTGTCGATTGGCGTCCTGGGTAGGATGAGTGAGTCCTCCGTTGTGTTATCATTCGAAAGTTTCCTGACCTGGTCGCTTACATAGCCGGCTCGCTCAGGCAGAGCGCTCGACTTCCTCCCGCGGTGCTCCCACGACCTTCTCACACCGGGTCTCCTTCCATACCCTCGGCAAGGACCACCACGCGCTCGTCCGGCGCTTCCAGTTCGACCACGATGGTGCGAAGCTCGAGGTCTGCGCGTACGCCGTGGGCGCGGGCGCCGGCAAGTCGTCTTCACGTCGGCACCGCGTGATCCTTCGACGAGCCGCTCGCGTCCACGCTGTGCGCCCACTACGAGCTCCCACCGCCCATGTTTTCTATGCTGCCGAATGGCTCGCCCGCGTCGTTTCGCAGATCAATCCCGATCAGCACGATGATGGGGCTTGGGGACGGTGTCGCGGAGGGCCTGGGCGGTCTGTGACGAGAGGCGCCAGCGGTACAGTAGGAGCTCGCCGTCGACAAGAAAGGCTGCGGAAGCCACAGGGAGATGTCGGTGCCGCTCGAGTTCGAGGAGGACGGGGACCGCCCGTGGAGATGATGGTATTTGCACGTCCATGCGGATAGGGAGGACGATGAAGCGCTCTCGGGCAATGGGGAGGACTCCACGTCCATCTCGACGCCGGCTACATACCAGCTCGCACCCGCTCGAGGACGATGACCGGCTGGATGTCGGTGCATGTATGGAGGGCGAGTAGCACGGGTGAGCGCGGACACGCAGGCGGTGGAGGGGAGCAGTTTGACGATATAACTCGGAGTCTCTGCATGACATGTAGCCAATTTTTGTGCCTTTTTTGTTTAGTGCAGACTGCTCAAAGATAACTCACATAGGAAGACCGCCTGTGCCCAGTCCCGAGGAGTCCCTGCACGCCCCCGTAGGACGAACTTGGGAACCCGCAAGAGCGTGAGGGACATGAGCCAATGACATCATACACAAGCCACGTGGTGACTCGGATCTTTTGGCCCGATTGTGGGCCGATTTGACCTTCTTCGCCATTGACTACAGTATCGCATCTCAAATTGGTCTCAAACCAAGAGCGTCAAGAGCGTCTCACGTTCTGTCTCCGTCGTCGCTTCCGCTGCCGCACTCTGCGCGCCGCCGCGAGTTTCCGCCATTCTGCGCTGGTAGCCTGCCTGTGTCGGCACGCCCCTGCAGACAGACTGGAGCAGAGCCCGGCGTCCCGCGCCCATGGTCCGCTCGTACGCCACGCACCAAGACGTTGCGCAGCGCCGGGCTCTGCTCCAGTCTGTCTGTCGGCTGTATGGGCCGAGGAGCGGTGTCCGTCTGGGCGCCCCCCTGCGCGTCCATTGACGCTGCATACCGTGTCCATCGGCGAGTCGTCTCTGTCGTTGGATGCGCAGTAGCTACTACGGCCTAAGGGCACGTCCCCTCTGCGGCCGCTCCGATATGTGTGCGCCCCTGTTTACCTGCAAGCTTGTTTTCTTTGTCCCCTCCTCTTTGCTCCCCTCACCGGCTCACTTGTCTATCCAGCTCTACTCGGCCACACCCGCGCCCGGCGCCACGCGCTCACGAACGCGCGCGCTCGGAGGTGTGCGAGAGCTTCAAACCTCGCCGTGCCGTCTGCCTCTCCCGCTCCGCCTCCGCCTTCGACTCCGGCTCCTTCGAATACATCTTCGCTGCTCAAACCTTCTACTGCGATCTGGGACACAGTCTGTGGAGGCCCCGGGGAGAAGGACGATGGAAATCGGGAAGGGGCAGGCGATGAGATGCACGGCCTGATTGTGCAGGCGGGGTGCTGCCCGCGTATCTGAGTAGCGTGTTTTGTGAGTGTTTTTTTCTCTTTGCGTTCCTCTTTCTTTGATCCTCGCCGCGCAGTCTTCCTTCTTCCTTCTTTCTCTGATCTTTGCCGTGCCTCCCATTTTCGCTTTCGCGCCCTTTGCGTATGTTTGGTCCCTGATTTTGCGGCAAGGACGGATCTCATCTCTGAGCTCGGGATCGTCTCGTCGCAGGTTTTGGTGTGTGGTATACCCACATCCTGCTACCCATCGCACCTGCCCCGCGATCGTTCCCTTCTTGCTGCCTTCCACTCCCCTGCCTTTCTTTTCCCCCCCTTCCCTTGCTTCCGCTACACCCCTGCCCTTACCCGCATATATGCAGGCATACGCGAGCAGCGCGCCTCATATCTCTCCATGTCACCTTCCCCTCCGCCCGTGGATATGCACATCTTCTACATACATCTATATCCTTCAGGCTCCCTTTGACTCCCCGCCATTCTCCTTTCGCCCACTATCCTTCCATCCCTCATTGTTTTTTGCTGCTTTCCTCCTCTCCCATCCATACTGACTAATCCGTCTTTTCGTAGGACTCCGCGCGCGCTGTACGTCTACGACTACTGTGTGTCGTCTCTATGTGGGGAGCCGCGTGTGGCTCAGGGACGCCTTGCCGGTTGATGCTCCGGCACGATTCATCGTAATGGTAAGTACAGATCGTCTATATTTAATACCACGTCCTACTCCCTGTCTCCACGTCAGTATCTACCTCCGCTCACGTGCTGACGATCCTCCTCAGTGCACACACTCCCCGCCCGCGCTCATCGGCCTCTCACGGACGGACGACACCCCGCGGGCAGTATACCTTCCCCACCTCCGTGCTCGGCGTCGCCGCCCCCGTACCGCATCCACCAACACTAACACCAACGGATCCACACCGACGTTGTGCACGAGTACCACCCGCCTCGTACTTACGCAACAGGACAGCGCCGCTGACCCCCATCTATGCGCTCCAGGGGTGGTTCTTTTGCCGCAGCACACCACGGCGTCCACCGAGCCCTTGGCGCACTCGAGTGCGCGTTGTCGGCCTTGAACAGGGGGTGGCTGTGTTCGAGGTGGCGTGTAGGGTGAGCGCGCTCGCGTTCGTGCAAGATGGGAGGCGGCGCAGCGCTTTCTTGCGCGGAGGGCTGGCCGTTGGCGTGCGGGGGCTGCGGTCGTCGAGGCGCTCACGGGCGTGCGGGCGGACACTTCGTAGTGCTTGTGTGTACGGGACAGGAAGGCGGTGGGTGCGGAGGCGGAGCGCAACCGCGCGAGGGAGATGCACCCGCTCCTGCGCATGCGGCTGCCGGGGCTACTAGCGGGCCACGAGGGGCACGACTCACTCCCGCCGGCACGCTCGCAATCACCTTTGTCGCGCCCCGCACGCGTGCGCTGTTCGCGCCGGGTTCATGTGCCAGGCAGGTGTATAAGACGTGCTGCTCTTCGACCCCGTGGACGGCATGCTCGCGTTGTGGCGCGTGACGGTCGCACTCGAGGCGGCGCACCACACGTCGGGGCTGCTGTGAGCGTGTCGCTCGCTGCCTGTGGGTTTGCTTACGGCAGGGGACGGTGTCGTCGCCGGGGTTCGCGGCATCCTATGTGCGCGGTGGCGCGGGCAGGCAGAGATTCAGCGAGCGGGAGACGAGTGGGGTGGAGGGGCGTTAAGAGGAGTGAGTCTTCTTTTGCCACATTCGAAAGCTTACTGACTCGATCGCGTCCACAGCTGGCTCGCTTGGGTTGGGCTCACGACCTTCTCGCGCGTTCCCACAACCTATCTACATATCGCGGTAGTTTTCTTTCCACACGCTGGGCGAAGACTACGTCGCACTCATCTGGCGCTTCCAGTTCGACATCGACGGCGCGAAGCTCTGGGTGCGCAAGGAGGTCGAGGTTACGTGTACGCCGCGCGCCCGGGCGGCGGCAAGTCGTTTGTCCTTCACGTCATCACCGTGTGCGATCCGGTGCTGGTTGCTTCGACCAACCGCCCACATCCGCACTCGCGCGCGCCCCCCCCCCCCCCCCCCCCCCCCCCCCCGCCCGTGCTGTCCATGCTCCCGAACGACTAGCCCGCCTCGTCCCGCAGCTCAATCCTTATCCGCACGATGCGGGTTTGGGAGACGGCGTCTCGGAGGGCCTGAGGAGTGTGCGGCACGAGATATGCCATGAGCGGCAGAAGCAGCTTGGGCGCTCGCCGCCGGCGAGAAGGGTAGCGGAGGATATGCGGAGCGTGGAGGCGTCTGTTCCGCTCGAGCTTGACGAGGGGAACGGGGACTTTGTGGTGCTGCCCAGTGTGGACGATGTGTCTCCGCGCATGCATGCAGACCGGGACAATGACGACGCGCTTCCGACGACGACGTCGCGCAACGGGGAGGACTCCCGTGGCGCCGGAGGCTCGCAGCCGCTCGAGGACAAGGACGGGCTTGATGTCAGTACTTGTGTGGTGGGTGAGTGGGCGACGGTGGAGCGACTGGTGCTCCAGAGTGTCATTGTGTCCCACATGAACTCACTTTGAGCGCGACTCGGAACCATATGCGGGAGACACGTTTACTACCTTCTACCAATTGCGGTGTGTGTTTTTAATATCAGGCCCTCACGATCTCCAAATTACTTGTAGCGCGTATCTCATTATCGTCGTTATCGTTGCACCATTGTCCCTGTCAACCTTATGTTACATAGGTGAAAGCTGTCTCATTCCATCAGTGCCGCCGAGCTTCTTCTACCCTCCCCACAACCCCCCAGTATGGGCGACAAGGAGAAAGGGTTAGAATCAGAGACTAGTAGCACTAGAACCATTGAATCCTTCACCGCCGATGACACGAATGAAGCTCTTGCCGCGAAGCTATGGGCAGTGTATATTTCGGAAGCCGAGAAGTACGATAAGGCACTGGTGGAGAGCTGGAGGAGCGACATGGATGGGATGCTCATATTCGTGCGTAATGGCTGTATTTATTTTCCCGAAGCTCACAATTCCCCAAGGCTGGTCTCTTTTCCGCGAGTTTGATGGCCTTTCTTACACCACCAACCAGCCTGAATTCGAATTTGAGAGACTGTATAAATGCTTTATACAGATTGTCGAGTAGTTCTTTACAAATACAAAAAATGAGCTTGAGTGAAGATTCAACGTCCAAAGGCCGGCGCGATGTCGTAACCAAACCTCAAGGCGATGTGGTTGATCGCATATCAAGGAGAGCCGCCAGCGTGATGTCTCTCGGACATCCCACTGTATGGCCACGCAACGTCTGCCCATCTATGTTCGTGAAGTCTCTGCAACGGCCTCCTCTCCTCCTCTGCTGCTACCTTCTACCCGCAAAAGCTTCAAATCGCTGTCAGGCCTTTGACCTGATGATTCACGATGAGTACGCCCCAGCTCATAATATTTAAGAACCTCTGTGACTGTTTCCGTCCCAATCCTCGCAGAGACCACCCCACTCCACAACGGCACTTGGATGGCATCCCGTTACCCAACTCCTTCGCCCTCATCCCATGCGTCGAGCATGCTGCGTGCCGCTCTTAAGACGCCCACATCGAGCCCTTCGAATCCAGCGAGTGAACGTACCAGCTGTGATGACAACCCGACCACCACCACGGATTCCACCCCCCAGGCCCCTGTTTATCATTTATTTGGGCTTGACTTCCACGCGAGCATTTCCTCGTCGACAACGGGATCCTCAAATGACGCCGAATCGGGTATCAGGAGCATACGGCGTCTTGTGCTACCCCCATTTCATTATGGAACACCTTTCAACCCACCTGTGAAGACTAGACTTGCAACCAGGTGCAAGGTGAGTAGCCGTGCTGTAGAGTCATATATTTACAAGGTTGCTCACACTTTCACAGGACGACATCTTCGGGCCTCACGCGCGACACAATTCAAGCAGACTACGAGAGTACACGCAACGGTGTGCTGACGCAGACCTTGCTGCACACGCGAGGTATCTTCGGACCACCGCATGGGTTAGGAAGCTGTGTAGGGATGTCGCGCAGGCAGAGATGTCGCACGAACCCCGTCAATGAGATTAGCAAGTACTATTATACTGTATTCAATATTCTACTCAATGCGGGCCCTCTTTTGAGGGCCGTCTTTACCCTGTACCTCCCCACTGCCCGATCCAGCCTGAAGGCCCGCCGCTGCGTTGTCCATCGTCTGTGGGTTTGCTGACTTCGCTCCTTTGTTTTCTCCCTTGTCGCTGCGGCTTTCTCCTGGGTCGCGGCACGCTTCGCTTTTTGAGTCACAGTCAAGATGGCAGACAGTTCGTCGTGCCGTTGTCTGCGATCCGCGAAAAGCGGTCGGGGTGTCGTGAGCACGACAGGTAAATACTTTCGGAGAAGGCGAGCATTGTGGAATCCATGCAGGTTAATGATGAAGCGGGTGTCATCCTTGTGCACAATGGAGTGGATTATTGTATCTGACTGCTGACGCTCTTGCATTTGCCTGGTAACCCCACTAGCATCGCACTCGCTTGCACGGCAGTCGTGCTGCACATTGAAGGAGAACTGGATTGACTGGAAGTTTGTTAGTTAGAAGATAGTGTGCGAGCTTTGAAAGCTTACATCCGAAGGGACCACTATGCGGTGTGCCGCCGTATCCGGAAGGAGTATGGGCATGCGGTAATGCGGATGAAGGGCTTCCCCGGGATCATACTTGGCCACGACGAGAATCCCTTGTGCCGACTTGCTGCCCTTGGGTAAAAGAATCTTTGAAAGACGCGCAATCATAGGGAACTGTGCAGGAAATTATTAGAAGACATTATTTCACGCAAAAATCACTTACGTCGTGCACTCGAAAAACGGCCCAAGAACCCACGGTACAGCAGTCACCCGACACCGATGCAACATTCGCGCCATCGGTCCATGATGTTGCGGGGTCGAGGGCGATGGAAGCCGGGTTCGCCGCACCGGCGAGCATTGCCTGTTCGGCGGTCAGAGCTGTGAGCTTGCCCTGTTTCTTTTGTGCGACAGCTTTGATCTGCCCAGGGGTCCAGAATGGAGGTGGTGCCCAACCAAGGTGCCGCTGAATAATTGGAGTATTTCGGAGGATATGCCGGACATCTTTTCCTCCACGTACCCATGCCAACTCGGACTCGTCAAACCAATATCCTCCACTCAGGATATGCTTCACGCGGTCTAGATCGGCAAACTTGGCTGCGATGTCGCGGCTGGGGGCCTGGTGATTACTGAGGACAGAACAGAGGCGGAAAATGGCATTGAAGCATTCAAAGACTTCAGTCGAAAAACGGACAGCTGGCCCTCGCCGACGGATGTCTTCTGGGATATGCTCAAGTACATGAAGCTTGAGTTTGATCAAAATTTTGAAGGATCTATTGCGGCGAACGCATCAAGAATGTTGTCGATTAATATTTGAAGGTCTGCCTGCCAAAGGAAGTAAATTCCCGGAATGGTGCGCGAGCAAGAAAACACGATAGAGCGTACCAATATTCCTCCAGATTGTCGATCACAGGCATCCAAAGAATGGGCCCAAGCTCGCCGAGAGCACGGACAAGGGCAAATTGGTCCGGTGTCACTAGGTTGTGTATATGGAATATCATAGTCTGCATCAGAGTCTTGAAGTGCTTGCCAATCAAGCCGTTGCGATACTGCATCATATATGCAGCCCGAATGGGGGGACTCGGAGCCCGTCGAGGTTCGTCCCTTGCAGCCAAATAGTGAAGATATCCTGCTGCACTGCCGTCCAGTTATGATGAAGCTCATACCATGTATATTTTGCATGGCAAGCAGGATTGTGTGAAGAATTTCTACGAGAGTGTCTTGGGACGGGTCAAAGACTGACAGAAATCAATGGGGAACACGACGAAAATGCAAATAAAAACGCACATGGCAGATCTAACAAGGGGTTATATGGCTGATCAGTTTCTTTGGCCAGCCAGACGAGAAGTTCATTTGAAATTTCGTCTACGGAGCGACCAGGAGTAGATGCCTGCATCTCGCGAGATTTCAGGATGAGGATATCAATCCAGTGCTGGGCAATCTTGTCCTTTGTTCCCGTCGATGTTTGTAAAGCATCGACATGAGAGGCAACTCCGTACGTCGCCAAGCGTAATTGGGACAGGACACAGCTGCGAATATCTTCGACATTTCGGGGCCGCCCGGCCTACGGTATTCATAATCAGAAATAAAATGCAGAAACACGCCAACAGGCTCACCTGGTAAAAGGAATGGTAACCGTCCGGACACTCCTTCTCTTCATTTGTTCCACCAACAAGACAACGCCGACAGAAGTAATTGCCTTGATGGCCGATATGCGAAGCCTCTTCTGCTTGTTGTGGATTATCAGCGGGTCCATCTGGTACATTCAATCGAAAGCCGCATGGGCACTGTGTCTCGGCATTATAGGTGCGCATCGGCTTCAGGTGTGTGGATCTAAAGTTCAAACAGGTTCAGAAGATGAATAATCCAGTAGCAATCCAGGCTTACTTGACTTGATCTACAACTACCTTCAATTGCTCCAAGGCTCCCGGCGTGAGGAGACGTGGAAACGAAACGAACAAAATATTCTTGCTGCAAGGTTGGCCAGGTAAATTCGCATTTGCGGTGTACACATTGAGATGTTTTTGATATTGTTTGCTCCTTGCGCCGGACACATCGTCTGCCCAAACCGGGACCCAAACAGTAAACAAATCTTCGCCGTTATCAATGGAACGAAACCGATTTGGAATTCTTTGGGCATATTCTTTGTACCGTTCTACACATTTGTTAGCTCACACAGTCTTCAAGCAATGAATGTACTACCATGGGAAAACAATTGAATGACCTAACTGCCTCTCAAGGGCCTCTTGATTGAGGCATAAATCATCCAAAGGAATTCGTGTAATGTCCGGCACGACCGCGAGAACCTCAAAATTCTGGGGCTACACATTAGGCATTAGGCAGCCTGCAACAATACAATCGGAGGCTCACATTTCGTTCTCGACTCTGCAGTCAACATAGGTTTTACCTTTGGAAACGATCCAGAGGGCAGGAATGATCCATCTTCCATCGGACAGCTCAGCAACCTCGTGTATATAATAACGAGCATGGCCAACAAGGATGGAGGTGTGAGCTCATCGAGGGGTATGTTGTGCCATTTTCCCTCCTTAACTTGCCAGATTTCTGACACAGGGCCACCGTCAACGTCCTCCGGGTATTCTGAATATGCAGTGCAACCTCTGGGTTTGCAAAATCCTGCTGAAGAGGTCAGTGGTCGAGTTGAGGGAAGGATTGAAGGCTGACCTTCGCGATCAGGTCCCGGATGTCATTGACGTAAAATAAATTTCCCAGACTAGACTTGTGCGCTTCACTTCTAACACCCGTCGTCTTCCGAATGTGCTTTTGCATTGGCTCTAAATTTGTTGAAAGACGGGACATCCCGGGCTCCGCAAGCATCCATAATCCATAAAATCATCTTCAGTTGACTGGAGGAAAGTCGCAGACACGGTAAATTGTCGAGTATATCTAAATAGCACATCTAACAGACCGGAATTCCTTGGTCAATTGTCCCTTTAATCTGAGGCAATACTCACAGTTTTGTTGCCATATGGTGCATAGTCATGGTCGATCGGAACAGCCCCAAAATGTCTGTTGATTCGTCTTCATCTTCACCGGTTGCACGGAGCATGTCTGCAAACACAACAATTTAAAAAAAGGCAAATCAAGGGCAGCAAAACAAGGTCCTTACCATTGTCCCGGATTTCTTGCGCAAGCCGCGGGATAGTTTCATCATCAGCACCTTCGAATTCTGCTTCTAGATGATGCAGCCGCATATTTTCTACCTCACGCGAAAGCGCCTCAGCGTTCTTGGCCAAGAATCCTCCTGCTCCTTGATAGCATGCAGGTAATTGGTCTCTTCCATCATTATATCCCGAAAGTCGGCTGCACTGACACCATTTGTATCCTCGTCGAGTAGGATTGGTCGGAACTGAGCTCGGCGGCCAAGACCCAGGTCAGTTGGCAGTAATGGTGTATTCAGAGACGTGCTCGGCATGTTATAAAGATCATTGTATTGCTGGTGAGTAGCGGCCTGCCTTTTTTGTGCTTCCGCAACCTGCTGGATTGCAAGGGAATGTGCAGGAGATTTTATGTGATTTGCCCAGGAGCTCCGATTGATCAAGGAAGGGAAATTTGCGCCCGATGAATTGTGACAGACAAGACAGTAGACCTTGCCAGTGCCCTCCTCAACGACACAATCTGAGAAAATAGCATGGTTTGGTGAGTCCAATAAATTGAAAACTTGGGTTGCAGCAATCTTACTTGGCCCCAAGTCCTTCAGCTTTGCCCCTTTCTTTGCCATGAGTGAGTTTCCAGATGAGATCGACACGCGCAAGTCACAGTCAGGTGTTTGGGTGACCTTTAAAAGTCGAGTTCGCAATTTCGGAGCTTCAAATCCCTTGCTCTCGACTTTCATCATGATTGGCACCCCAGTACTGAATGCTGCCCAAATGGTACAAGCCCAAGCACTCCGTGATCGCCTCACTCAAGAGATGGCCGTGCGCAACCAAAACAATCCAGACGACACGTCGAACACGTCGGGTCCGATGGTTCCTCGCCTGAGGACCCGTTGACGGGCACGGTACGCTCGCGTACGATGCCGACGACGATGAGTTTCCAGGTCGTCTGGCCGACCCCACTGCGCCCTATAATCTTGAAGAAGGACGCGCTTTTAAACGCCACAAGAACTTGAGTGGCCAATCGGACAACGATGCCGAGATCTTTTTGAAGGCGCGTCTTCTATCTTCTGTCTCCATTAGACTTCCTGATAACCATTCTAGACGAGTAACCCGATGCGCCACTTGTACCAGATCCATATCGTGGGCCTCCAGTGCCGTGATATGTTGCACATCATCAAGGCAGATGGTGACAAGAAGTTCAAGCTGACAGATATTACAATGGTAAGGAATTAATTAATTATATGCAACAACGTGTTCTTTCCTGAGTCTAGAAAACTGCCCAAGACTACGCTCACTGTGCTGTGCTGTCTCCAAGCGCGAAGAATTACCGCAATATCAAAGAGCAGCCCACGATTGCTGCTGTAATTGTGGTAAGTGTATTCCCAGTTTGTATTAGTGCATGTTCTTCATATATCCTCTCAGGGTGTTATGCGCGCGCTCGGCATATCCGATCTTCCTCCCGCGATGGAGACTGGCCGTGTCGAGGTCCTGCTCAAGTTTTTGAGTAAGGCCTTGACTGCAAAGCGCTACCTTATCAAATCCCAGGTTTGCGCTTTTGTGACCAGTGGTCCATTCTAATTCTTGTCTTAGATTGTTTCGTCACTCAAAGACAAGGTGGATATTGCGACGTTGACACGCGCTTGTATTGGTACATCCCCGGCCGCGCCCACTGCCGCTGTCTATCAACGCATCGCACTTCTTGTAAGCATCACAGATCATTGTCAATATTCTTATTCTCATCATTTTCAGCGCAGTATAGCCCTCGAGCTTAACAAGACGGGGAGTTCGACCCCCGATGGCGGGGATGAATCAAAAGACGAATCCAAGGACAAATTTTGGCCGGAGGTTGACAGCCAACTTGCGGTATACTACCAAGTTATGGGTCCTGCAGAAAGACAAGTGTAAGCCATCTTATGCTCTCTCAAGGCTGGATACAACTGAAGGACCTCCAAGGATGTATGAGGTGACCTACCGCGAAGATCTCGCCACTTACGGCGAGCCCGACAACACAATCCCGCTCACTTTGATGCAAGATGTCGAGGGGTGGCTCACAACTTTGAACAAGGCCATGGAAAAATAGAATAGCACATACCAGGAGCTCCTAGGGTACCCTGAGTATCATACTAATTTTACATTACCCACACTCGCCTGTAAATAGTTTATATATCTCAAAAGTTGCATACACGACACAAACACAAACAACGCGTCTCGCGTCAAAGGCCGCGTTGAAACTCTGATTTGGCATGTCTGCCGAACATAGCGAACTTCTCAGATAAAGCGGGTAGGGCCGACGAGCGGCAAGGCCCGCTACCAAGATCTCCAAGTGGCGTCATTAAAAATCGACTTTATTGTAGTGACTGCTCAAATAAGTATGTACAGTAACGAGTTTATCAAACATGGCCAAATGCAATTTGCGCAATCTGCGCAATTTGCGCAATTTGCACACGCTGACTAATATTATCGCCCCTTTGGGCTTCCTTCGGGTTTCCCCGATGATCTAGCCAATCGTGAAAATAGGGCGCTATAAGACCCTTACCTAAAGGTAGCGGGAATATTTCAATTCAAATATTAAAACCCCCGTAAATTTTCTTGGGCACTTCTGCAATCTCCCCCGGCCGCTATTGGATGGTGAACATCGAGAGCCGGTTAATGATGGTAGGTGGCTGTGAAGCGAAGCCTTTGACAAACTCGACCATACCATCAAAACGAACCATCTTGTC
Source organism: Mycena sp. CBHHK59/15 (assembly GCA_029204085.1). Classification (NCBI taxonomy): domain Eukaryota; kingdom Fungi; phylum Basidiomycota; class Agaricomycetes; order Agaricales; family Mycenaceae; genus Mycena; species Mycena sp. CBHHK59/15. The sequence goes on from JARGXW010000760.1 coordinate 59,430, forward strand.
CTTTCCCCCCCACCATCGTCTTCTCACATTCTGGCTTCCGCTGCCAAGATTCCTATCCCTGCTTGTTAAATCCACTCCCAACTCCTAACAACTGAATTTTGCGAATAAATAGTGCACCGATGGTCGGCAGTGGACACATGCAAACATCATTGCCGTTGGACACCTTTCATTGCATTGGAGTCGCCGGGATGTCACACTCGAGGTGAGCAATGTCCCGTGGCTCCCATTGCTCATGTCCGTGTCTTTCATTGGTTTCCTCCCTTCCAGATGTCAATTGGATGGTCTGAGGGCAACGGGATGTCGACGTCGTCGAAAGACACGAGAGGTATGTCTTTTTGTGCCAATTGGTCTTCTCTATTAACACTAAACCTGAATGCAGTTTATAGTGCATGGCCGTTGTGTGGTACATGTCAGTCCATCTGCCATTACCTGGTAATCTGCTAACCAGTTATTTATTCACAGGACTGTCCCTCGGAGCAGCCAGCGTAGGCCCTGGAACCAAGCTATCTAGCTTACCACTACCTGGTAAGTTTCCAATAGGATTGCGCCGCACATAATCACTGACAATGGCTTTGTTTAGTGTCCCACTCTCTCCTTTGCCCCTGTGCCGTTTTAATGACTTTCACGGTACGCTATAGCCATCACCTGAAGGCTAACAACTGCTGATTTCGCTATACACTTAGCAGGGCCATTTTATCGATCCAGGCCTCTGGTGAGTATCCGTACTATATGATGGCGTTCATCTGGCTAATGCATATTTTTTAGACCTTCTTTAGTTGCTGCGCGTGCTGTCTCGATGCGCGACTTGTGTTCTTCGCCGAGTACAAAGTCCCCAAATACGGGTAAAGGTGCATTTTCCGTTCTCCCGTCCCCTTTGCTTGACTCCCTTTCTTCTCTCCCATCCCTCCGTTTTCCACACTGTTAACGCCAACTTTACCCGCAGACTCCGCTCCCACAACGCGCACGCACGTGGCTATATCTTCGAAACCGGACGAACGAGGAGGGCGTGGATGGGCGGCATTTGTACAGCTGTATTATTTATGAACTGAATATATATTTTATTTGCTATCTTTCCTGAGCATTGACCACGACATCGATCGAAGAGGAATGCAGTGTATTGAAAGGATGGCTGAGAATATCCCGAGGTTGTTGTACCATACATATGTAAAAGGCTGGCTCAAAGGTCTGTTGGACATCTGGCAATAGCTCTGTGAGACATCCGTCCGATGATCAGCAGGAGCTACGTCTCAAAAAACGATCTGGTAATTTGCGACTAGGACATCACACGGACATCACACGATGTCCGTCTGATGCACCGGCTGTGTCACCTGGTGATCAACCACGAAATCTCCTTCAAACAACGCGGCAGTTTGGTGGTGTACCAAGTTACAACGGCGCATACCCCTCCTCTACTTCATCTTCTAAGAACCCATCGCCGTCCTCTGGCCCCAGCTCAGGCTCGTCGTCGTCGTCACCTGGATCATAAGCACCATCCGGATCACCCATCGAGCTATCACTACCGCCGGAGGATGATGACGTCTGCGAATCGTCTGAGTTCTGGGACAATGACGAGCTGGGACGTGTCGCGGGAAGACGGATAGGGTTTGCGGGCGGTGTGCCTGGCGGCGTCACAAGCAGTGGTGCTGGCGAGACTTGGGGAATGGTAACCATTGGCTCATCATCCAGGTCCTCATCATCCGAGTGCACCGCCGTCACGTCCTCCTCCGGCAGAATGCTGACTTGGTAGTGCCCGACGCCTCCTCCCCGATAACGCAAGTACATATCGCGATCAACGAAGCTAATTGGAGGAAGGGAAATCAGTTGGGAATGATGCGAGGAAAGATGAGCACCGTACAAGTTTGCATAGTAGTATCTCCAGTCTTCATCGTCATCCAAACCATCCCGGTCTAAGCGCCCAATAGAGTCGGCGGCCAGGAGGTCGCCGGTGGTCCCAGTTGCAAACGCTGGAATAATGTGTGCACCTCGAATGACTTCGTCTGGATTCAGAAAGCCGAACGCGTTCGGGTCCGTGTCGGGGAGGAACTCGAGACGATACAGCCGCTTGTGCTTGAATCCTGCATGCCACGTCGTGTCAAGGCGATACCGCCGGACCCAGAGGAATTCCATCGGTTCCGGTTTGGGGTTAGCTCCTAGCGCAGTGTTCACGACGTCGGCATGGAAGATCCCGATGATCTGCGCGTACGAAAAGGGATGTGAGGAATCGTCCTCGGGGGAGAGCGACATGACGTCCGAGTGGGTGCGCGGTTGAGGCAGTCTTGGCCGCGTCGTACGTCGTACGTCGTGTAATTGACGCGCAGAAGCTTGTGGCGGTACATGCGATTGTTCCGCAGGACTAACTTGTACCGTTCCGCGCTAGTGAACTCGTTGCCATCGCCAGACCAGTCGGGGTGTGTAAGACGACTCAAGAGATGCTCTTGAAGCTTGGGAAGAAAATCCTGAGAAGGGTCAGACTGGTAAAATTCTCGATGACAAATCAAAATTACCTTGGTGGCGGGATCGCCCTGGTTTTCTCGGAGCCACGACGATAAATGCAAGGAAAAGTTGCGGGATGTTGAGATGTGATGGTGACGGTCGGGTGTTGTATATGGCAGGGCCTCCGACTCAGCAAACGGCACGAAGACTTTCCTTTTTTTGAGCTTGCGCTTGTGGCCTTGATGGTCTGGAGTCGCGATCGTTTTCCCGAAGAGACGGGCGTTCATGCGGGCACGTATCGCGATGCGCATGAGGGAACTCTCCCGGCGCTCCAACTGAGTCATCTGTCGGACGGCACGATTTTTATTGGTGCGTGCATAGAACCGTTTCACGCGACGGTGCTCAAGTTCGCCCTAACATCATTCTATCATTAGTCGTGACTCGATAGTGAGGTATCATAGACTCACCGGTTGTGTAGAATAAGAGTCACTGGTTCCAAACCATAAGATCGATCGAACGTAGTCGCCGAGGAGTGAAGTTTGTAGGTGAAGAGACTGAACTCCTTCTTGTTCGCCGTTGTCTTGGGAGCAGTAGCCTTTCCTTTCCACCCTTTGCAGCCTTCCGCGCTTGCCGGCGGCCGCGAGCAGCCTCCTCTGACGGCAGCTCCTTCGTGGCAAAATTCGGGCACGTCACCCGTTTGAATCGGCGAAGTAGCCGCCCAATTTCCTTCGTTGCCAAGCGCAGAAGGCCGATGGATGTGTCGGTATGCATCTTCAGCTTCGCCAGAGTGTGCCATTCGGCGAGAGCGAACAAGAGGTCCAAGACCTCGGTGTTGTATGGCTCTGGAAGTAACCCTTCGATGACAGGGATAGAGCACTGCAGGCAAGTAAGTACAATATATGGGGAGAATTACACGAAAGACGTACCAGTAATATGCTCTGATAATTCCACGCCGCCAATTTCTTCAGCGCTGACGTATTCTGGGTAAAACACCGGATAGTGGACCGTCCAAACGGAATCAATCGAAAGCTGCAGTTCGTTGCCTCATTAGCAGATCTTATTGCAGTAGCCCAAGAGCATCACCGTATGTTGAGGTTTTGAATTGCACTTTCGCCGTGGCAATAGAGAATGCGAAGTAGATAGATAAAAAAGCCTTGAAGACGCCGAGTTCGAATTCATGCATGAAATCTGGGACGAGCATCTTGAACGGATTGAAGCCGAACTTTGACAGACGATCCGAAAAGGCATTCTAAAGGGTGTCAGTCAGTTAACACATTTTAATCTTCGACTTACGGAGGTTGGTGTCCATGAGCGCGCAAGCAAGTAATAGTCAAATGTTGTCGATTTGACCTTACGACCCATGAAAGATCAACGGCGGATCCGGCCAACGTTCCATCTTGGACATGGTCATCCGTGCGTGCAAGGGTTTCCTCTTTTTGTCATCGCGGACAGTTCCGAGCTCCGGGATGTCTTCCTTCGGGAGGTAACACGAGGACACGGTGCTTCCCCAGGTTGCGGATGGTCGCCAGTAGAACCCTAGATGGATGACCAGGTGAGAATCAAAGAA